>JTDE01000422.1:98365-110109 GCA_014338405.1 Paragonimus skrjabini miyazakii | reverse complement strand
ATCTGGACCAGGAGCCTCATTACGATTCAATAACTTGAGCTCCAGGACCACTTCCGCTTCCGACGGAGGACCGTCTGGAATGCAATAACTGACTATTCGGGTCCTGTTGTCCTTGTGATCTGGTTGCGGCCAGCTGAACTGCTCTTCAAAATGTTCAGCCCACCTGTCAAGTCGGCGCGATTGACTGGTAATAAGTGAACCATCTTTTTCACATATGGTCTCACTTACATAATGGATTACGCCTCAGTGAATGGCAGGAGGTGTCCGTTTGTGGCGTAGATCAGGACAATGAACATGTTAGTAACGTCCACCTTGAGAGATCGAAAAAGATGGTCTTCAATCTTATAGGAAAACTGGTGTGACCGAGGAAGTCATTTGGACTTTCAACAAGTTTAGGAGGTCACTGGTTCGGTACGTGGATGGTAATTAGCCATTCCTATGCGGAGCTCACGGCAAGTACAGGCTGGACAAACCTCCTGTGCTGTGCAACTTTGCAAAACACTGTTTCCAAAGCCCATGCACAGCAGTCAAGGTCTAAAAGCCTGACAACCACTAAAAACAAAATTACCAACCGCTGACCGCCAAGCTGTAGTTGATAGAGAATCACTGTGCACATAGAGACAAAAGTTTCTACGCAAGAGCAAAACATTTCGAACAGAAAAGGAATGGCAAACAATCGCGGACGAACATTTCGCCTAGAGAGCTACGTTCGTTAATTGTGTCGCGTAACCTCATGATGAGGGTAACTCCGACAGGTATTGATCACACAACTAAGTGTTAACGTTCCAGGACATACGCCGGAATGGATAGTATACATAATTTGTTCCACCCACGCGGTTGGGCACACGAAACAGAAATTACAGTCAATACTTGTGAGTCGCAGTCGGGAAGTGGCCAAAGAGTGTAGCTAAGCTGATCCCCTACTACCAATCTGTAGCGATGCGCGGAAATCAGGGCGATCGAGACGAAGTGGACGGAAATACAGTAAGAACGTGGAGCGAACAGTTTGAAAAACATGGAGATTATACACGGACTATTGGAAGTGAACACTCAAAAAAGACAACCTGTACAGAGAACCGACTGTTCCGTAGAAATACAACAGCAAAGTTATCAATCTCGGGACTAAAGTTGCATGTGATGCTGTTTCCAGTTCTTGTGAATACACTGCAATGACGCTATAACAACAGAGACAAGTGTTCAAGAAATGCTTAACCTTTAAATTAAATTCACACGAAGATGAAACATAACTGAGCCATGAGGATTAGCAGCCGAAGTCATCGCAAACAAAATTAAGCGATCTTGATTGACAGATCCGACAGACCGCAACAGATCCCGAAAAAGTTTTGAAAACGACTTGAAACACAAAATTAATCATTTATGGCAATGAATCAATGAGGGTTGCAGAGGAAGACTTCGTGAATTGTGCAATTCGCATGGTGAGGGTGCTCGTTAGTGACACACTGTCAGCCTTCCATAACGAAGCTAGTAGATATGCTTATCGTTAACAGGTTCATTTTTCTTAGAGTGGAGGAAATTCTGATCGCGTGTGTAAGCTTTCAGCCCTATCTGCTGCATACAGCAGGGTGGATAGGCGAAAACATGCCACTGTTGATCCCTCCTCCACTGTCCTATCAAATCTAGTTCTCAGGCCCTTCCCGACCTCCATTTCTTATTAGTGCTCTACAGGTCCCACAGCAGCTAACCGTGGTAACACAGAGCCGGTAAGTTCCATCTCTTGCCATTCAGCTTCATACCTCCCTCGCCCCGTGCTTAGACCTAGAATGCGAATTAATATAGGTGCCTTCAACGTTCGCACTCTAAAACAGATAGGTCACCGGGCTGCTCTTCCATGAACGTCAGACTCGTTGCATATCGGTGTCTGCTGTATCTCGGAAACTGGAATCCAGGACAGTGGTCAGCGTATGGAACAAACAGCACCCGCGTTGTTTACCCGATACTGGTTATACACTTCGGATGACTCCACAGCTGCTGTTACAGGTCAGGCTGGAGTAGGTATAGCCCTTAGCTCGACAGCCGCAGCCTCATTGGTAGATTGGATTCCTGTTAACAGTAGACTTTGTGCTGTCCGCTTGGCAGGTTCCGTTAAGACCAACTCTAGACGCAAGACTTTCAGAAATTTATTCATTGTCTCCTTACGCTCCTACTGACTGTAGTGACGTCGGCGTCAAAGACGCGTTTTACTCAGATCTGGCCGCTCTCCTCCGGTCGTCACCTAGCTCCGATATAGTCGTTCTGGCGGGAGATATGAATGCTCAGGTCGGCCGCCGTGGTGAGGCCGGATCTCGTTTAGGTGGCAAGTTTGGGATAGCGTCACATCGGTCAGATAATGGTGGGCGATTGTTGCAGCTGCACGCTGAGTACCAGCTGTTTTTAGCCAGCACTGGCTTTAGGCATCGTTCACGTCATTGCTATACTTGGCGCCCGCCTGCTCCGAATCAGACCTGGTCTCAGATAGACCACATAGCCGTCACTTGTACGTGGCGGGGTTCCGTTCAAGACTGTCATTCTTATTGGAGCACATATCTGGATTCAGATCATGTGTTTGTACGCTGCCGTTTTGTTTTTACTTTCGCTGGGCAACCACCCTACCAACAGCAACGACTGGCTGTTGAGAAATTGGCATTACCATCAGTAATGCATAAGTAGCAAGCCAGCTTAGAAAGCTGCCTTAATGATGCTCACTCCGAAGATCCTAATAGCTGCTGGACACAAATCTCACAGGCTATCCAGAAAGCAGATACTGTAACATGCGACACAGTGGTACATGCGGCATAGGGGTACATAAGTTTGACAAACATTGGATCTCAGATAAATCTCTGAAGTTGTTAGAATCCAGATGGAAGGTTCCTCCTGGTAGTTCACATAATAAGTCTAGAAGAGGTATCCGTAGGAAACTAAAACGTAGTCTAAAAGCTGGTCGTTGGTTAGTGGAAAACGTTAAAGAAATGAAAGTCGCTTTTGCTTCAGGAAACGTCGGCAAACTATTTAAGCTGAACCCAGGCGACCATCTGTCAGTGAGGTTATTACCGAGGTAGTTGGCACATTCATCAATAACAAGTCTATAAGTTTAGAGCGCTTTACGGAACACTTTGAGGGTCAGTTTAGCTGGCCTCCTGTTTCTACCGTGTTACCGCTACAAACTTGTGATGTAGCACCCTGGTCGGTATATTTGGAACCACTCACTGAGACTGAGGTCCGCAATTGCCTTTCGGCTCTCAATCGTAATAGGTCTGTTGGTCCAGCACTATTCAAGGAAGGTGGGGAGGCGTTAGTAGAGGCCTTGACTCAGCTGTTTCAACTTGTGTGGACGATGGGGACCATCTCTCTTCGCTGGGGTCACTCGACAATAGTTCTTATATTCAAGAAAGGTATCAGGAGCTCTTGCGAAAATCATAGGGGAATTAGTTTGAGCCCTGTCATTTCTAGGGTTATGGTACCCATTGTGCTTCGTCGACTAACTGCAGTTCATGAGGTAAACATTATCAGACAACAGTAAGGGCTGTATTACTTTACGGCAGCGAAATATGACCCCTCAGGATAGAGGACATGAACCGTGTTCAGGTAATTGACCACCGATGTCTGCGTGCAATTGCTCGTATCGGGTGGCACTCATGAGTAAGCAACGAGGAAGTTAGAAGGCAAGGGTTTGGCATTGATTGTCAAACGAGTTCTTTTGTTCAGTCACTACATTTGCCCAGACTTAGATGGTTAGGTCATGTATTAAGGATGCCAGCTAGTCGTTTGCCACACCGAGCACTGTTTGCCGACGTTGCGGCCGATTGGCTGAAGATGCGAAGCGGACAGAAGATGACCTGGCGTAAACAACTGAAGTCGTTCACGAACAGGTTGGTAATTGTAGATCGGGTTCGTCTCCCGGGCTGGGGCCCTCGCAACTGACAAATTCGGTGGCTTGAGACGTTAGGTGAGATGGCGGTTAACCGAGCTCAGTGGCGTGAATGTTGTCGTTGTTTGACCGGGTTGTCTGTGAAGTGAGTGCAATTAATGATACGGGGCAGTGAAGGCCGTAAGGAAGCTGTCTTGCTGATGACATCTTACCTCTACTCACAGCTCGGTTGTTTGTTTGCAAAGTGTAGGCACCTTGATTTTGAATGTTTGGATGTAGACGTAGCTATTTTTAGTGGTTAGGTCCCCTCCCCTTCTTTCATTCTTCTCTCTTCCTATATAGGTTTTATTTTCTTCTTCCTGGCTGTGTGGCAGTTAAGCATCAAGGTGAACCACTGATGTATTGCTGTCTATGATGATGATGATGAGAATTTCACATCACAATTAGCACAGTCTACGACAAGATTATCCGCCAAAAGTGTACAAGTTGCCATTCTGCATCAGTACTATTGTGCCATGTGATGATAGCTGGCAATATGTACCAATCTTCAACCTAAAGTACGATATGGTCCGACTGAGTAAAGAAATGCGGAAAGGTAGCTTATCGAAATATCGGATGACCACAGAGTTTAAGTTGAATAGAACGGACATAAGAACATGTGTCAAACATTAGCAGATGTTTCACAAACATGTGGGATTTTCTAAATATGAGCGCCCAATTAAGATATTTGAGACAGAAGGCACACTGTTGTTGGGGATAACAAAAACCCGTCATTTTACATGTAAAACTAAGTTGCACTAGTTGCGTGAGGTTTCGAAATGTGTGCAAATAATCAAGATGCTGGGTTACACGGTAGCTCCAAGGAAAACGGAAATAGTTGGTGTGTCCAGAAAGCCATCTGGAAAACAAACCCTTTCGAGGATTCACTGGGTGGGAACACATGGAAGACTGGTCAGGGTTGAATACCGATGGACTTACACTGAACCCAATATGATAAGCCTGTAAACAACTCTGATAACGACATGGAACGTATCACCTATCTTCTCCGTTAACCAATTGACTAAAAGCAAGATACAAGGAGATAATGAGGGCACGGCGTGGTATCAAGTCTGTGAGCATATCACCAATTAATCAATTTCTTAATTAAAAACATGAGGAGATTTTTTGCCTCATTTTCCAATTTTATTCAGTGTTTCAAAGATAGAAATGAGGGAAACTATGAGCTTTGAAGGCCAGGAAGCATTAGCATTGCAGTTCGTAGACGTGCTCGCCTTCTACATTCCGGCAGACCGTGCAAATTTCCAGACTTTTTTTTATTAACACACAAATCTACGGAATCGTAATTTGATTAGTTAAATTAGTGGCAAGATTAGTGACAAACATTCAGCAAATGCCATGCAATCAAGCAGTGCCACTTAGGCAACGACAACGGATAAAACTGTTTTAAAGGTGGATGGAAGGTATGTAAATATGACTTTGTACTACAAGTATTCACCACGGAGCGTCAGTTACCAGGTCAGTGCACAGTGTTCAGATTATCGTTTTAGCCTTCTGCTGTCCCAATAACGAGACTGTATTTGTACACATACGAATTGGCTAGTCAGTCCCTCGATTTTATTGTTTTCACATTCAGAGCACTTGTCAGCACATGCTGGTTTCGTGACCGTTATCACGAAGATGAGAGATGAACAGGCGACACCAAATCAATAAATTCCATCCCGCCTAAACGACCCGTTTTACCCGCGTTATCGATAAGAGTGAACCCCACGTTATCAGTGCTTTCTGTGAAGGATGAAAGTAGTTTAGTCCGATTTACTTTGCTAGTAAGTGTCATGGTCATCAGAAATGCCGTACACTGGTAAACAAATGTATCAGTTAAGGGTCGCTGACAATGAACCTTGTAAAGATAACTGGAAAACGTAACCTATGGAGGGATCGTACTTGCGACGGGTTCGGGCGTAACTTTTGTCAGTACTTGTATAATGACAAACTCAGAGAAAGACGAGTCTGATGGACGATATGAATTCGTGGTAAGTAATGAGGGATTTAATTGATATGAGCTGAACATTGGAATTAACAGGACAATTGCGATGTCTTTTCTCGAAGCGATCTGGTAACCTAAACGTTACTTAAAACCAGATACGGTTGAGCCTTGGTTAATATGGGATCAATGGCACAGTGGTCAACATGGTTGCCTCATGGAAGGGTGGCCGGAGTTCGAGTTCCGACTGTGATAAGGATATGCGCCACTACAGGGCTTTAACAAGAAAGAAGCTCGGATCTAAAGCTTCTTTTCAGAAAGGAGCTGGCTGAAAAGTCTACGGAAGTGCGGCAACTGCGATCAGCCGCGTGATGTTCAATTTATATCAGCCAAAGTCCCTACAACTCACCAGTAAACCACAAGAATGCGGTTGTGTGGATTACTGAACCAGTAGACTGTCAAAATGTTACACGAGGAAAAGATGTCCAAGTATGTGGATCGAACGTCATTGGAGGTTTGGTGATTATGAGAGCTCTTCTGAATTCAATCGTCCCAGAAAAAGGCGTCTAATAACGAAGACAGACAGCTGATAGCAACGAAAATAGCTAGCTGTTTTACATATCAACTTACGCTACACCACTAGGGTCCGCTTTTTCATCTCCATATAAACGTCTAGATGGCAACGGAATAATGATGTTTTGAAATTTAGACGGCAACAGAGTTCCACAACGAACGAGAATAGATCTAGTCTTCAAAGAGACCGACAGATCTTGAATTCCGTTTTGGCCGACAGTAATTGACCTGGAACCCCATATGTGAAACTGTTTTGAACCAAAAGTTAATCCATTTCTACTGCCTTTCAATGTGACAAACATATTAAGCGCTGTGGTAACGATATGGTAAGAACAACCGATCTGCGTTATTACCTGGCTGATTGAGACGAAAGAGCTAACTGGCAAAAGATGAGGAATTGTATGTGAACTACATTGCACGTTCATGTATGACAAATAGTACAAATGTTTCTCCCTTTAATTGAATGTGAGAATTGTGGACCATGAACCAGCAACAGTGTAAGATATTTACGGATGTTAAAATTCTTTCCTGTTGACCCCTATCTTGCTGCATCCCGTGACCCTGCGTGGCTAACCGTTTGTCGTTATTATTCGCACAGCCGACATCCAAAAAGTTTAATTTTTCAGTTCGCCTCTTCCAGTCACTTAATCCACACGCCCTTATTGTCTGTCACTCGCTCAATCCCCTACCCACGTGAACAAGGTCTTCCTATTGGCCACCATGAAACTCATCAACCAATCGATCCCAGTTAGTCACACACCGAACAGATTCGATTGCATTTTGTCGGTCCGTCTTTATTTGTCTGTTGTCTGTGCCAGCAACTATCGCATACTTGGACCCTTGACGGCGTACTGCGATCACTTGTTGTGATCTATCCGGCGAACGCAAAGAACTTGAAGTTCGTTTCTCGTACATGAACATACTGTTTGATAATAGTACCACGTCTCCAGCGACTTGATTTGATTGATATTCGGTGTCGTTGGTTAAGGATGCGTCGATCAGCGTTCGTCGGAAAACCGTTCAAAGAGAATTAAACGAGTCAATCCAACGAGTTCGGTCGGTTAACTTCGGTGCAATCAAATGACATCAATGATTCTTGTGTGCACAGGGTTGCTCGAAGCTGCCTGATTAGCATAGTTTCATTGAATATGAGATTCTGTAGACTCAATGAACCCAATGATGGAATCAACACGATAGTTGGCTAGGTCTAACAATGAACTGTATTGGGTTTCCTGTCATCCCATGTGGATGCCCGGTTTACGAGCTCAACTCTTCGGATAGGTATTTGGCTAAGTGTTGACGCAGAGTTCTGGCCATTTTTATGTCCCTGCACGCACGGAACCAAAACTTTCATATCGAAACACAGCCTGTGTTAGCATAAACAGGCATTTGTTTGAAAAGCGTGTGTCACTACATCGGCTTTTGACAGCCGCAGTACTATACAGTGGAGTACTTCACCGACAGTATTCCGAGCAGCTCTCCAAGGTTATGTAGAGTTACCGTGGTCACCTTCCCAACAAGTAGATCTAAGCCCTACTTAGCGTTATGGAGTTCACTTACCCTAAAATATTCACCCGAAGCGAACATTCGTTTGAAGCTGCTTTGTGTGTGGATCGGACAGAATTGCAACAGACAACAAACGTGAGTTAATGCCGCTAACGGTTCTAGCTGTAAATGAGAAGTCTTAATCGGATAACCGGATACGTTCGGCCAGGACTGTTCAGAAAGTAAAGTTTGTTAAGGATTAACTTTATGTCACGTTGCACAACAGTAGGTATCTTCTTACAAAACGGATGTCTAATTGCTTCGAGGTTGTGAAACAACTACCACATGAAGGTGGCACATGCAGGTATGTTTACTTGAACCCGCATAAGTGTGAGTGTTAAGGTATAAAATAGTGGGTTTCAAATCATTGTCATCAATTCCCGTGACGTGTTCGAGAAACTTTTCATACAGGACGTGGCCTTTCAGTATAACTCCATAAAGCTAGTTGCGCCGATGTCACCGCCGGTTAGTAAACTGCCACAAGATCCAAGTTGTCAAGAGAATGGGTGGGCTTTTTGATAAGCCAACCGGTTCGTGTGATTTGGGAGAACCGGTGAAATACATACTCGGGCATTAGAAGCTGTGACTATGTCTTGCTGTACTCTCCCTAACGTAGTTGTAGCGTACAGCTGACAGAAGTTCCTATGTTCCTCGATGCATACGGAGCGGACAATTATACAAAACTCGCCTTATTGGTGGATGCATTCCGGTGTGGTTCCGCGGTAAGAGTTTGACCGAACAGTGTAAAGTAACAAACATGCTGTAACTACAGCTACCATCCTTACAACTAAGCTTGTGAAGATGCTTCAAAGCACAGATGACCACTTACGCAGCGAAACCTATGCGGTGATGGATCGACGCGAATTTAAAAATATGATCGCCTGGTTCGCACGTTATCAATCTCGTTTAATTAATGAAGGGAGATCACCAAGCGAGCAACTGAGTAAATTAAGAGTTCCTGTTTCTCTAACTTCCATCAGTCTAAGATGTTTTTGTGGAGATGTATAACGTACTGGTCAAAGAAAGAAGCGTTCTACGTTCTACTTTGAACTGTCCAGCCGCCTCTTAACATAAACGTCCTGAGAGGACCTGGGTGTGGTCAAGTGAGTCTAGTAGTTGTCACGTGGAACTGTCGGCCTCCGTAATGAACAGCCGCAGACTGCATCGGTCAACTGCAATCGGTCAAATTACCAATGAGAACAGAATCCCCTACTGTTCATCAGTAATCAAAATGCCGTTCAACAAGTTAATGATTTCCGTAGTTTTAACTTGGAGAGACGTCCTAGTTGTGGAATCATCGGTCGGAGTTAACAGGATAGTTACCGTCTGCTCTCGATGCGATCGGGCAATCAGAGAATCACCCACAAATGAATGTGTTTGAGCGTACAGATTTGATAATTCGGTCATGCCTAATGTGAGATCAATGGCGCAGTGAGCAACACGATTGCACTACTGATGAGACATAACAAGAGCGGAACCTAAGTCTAGTGCTTCTTTTCGAAAAGGGCCGACTGAAAACAAGAGTGAACCCACTAGGGCGACAGGAACCAGCCGAGAGATATGACGAAAAATGTCCAAAGGCATCAACTGGCATCACAACAGATGGACTTTCTCTTCCTTCGGGTGGTCTAGAGCAGCAACGGTTACCCCGCGATTTTGTTATACTCGCTTCCGATGACATTAATCGACAATATTGTGTTTCTTCGGATCGTCTACCGTAAACGTAAAGAAATTTTGTTATTTTGAACAATAGAACATGTAAACTCTAAGACATCATTGGTTTCTCGCGTTCTGAGCTTGGAGTATTCTATCACGATGTCGTAAACGAATCCTGACCAGTCAATCTAAATAATCCGAGTGTACGTGCGACTACGTCACATGCGGAGCCCCAAGTTGCAATCCTGTATTAATTTCCTAAGGATTTTAGTTAAAATGGATCGCTCTTTAGGCGCACAGATACCATACCACCGTTGATTAAAATTCACCGCTTTGTATATACAGAAGCTGTAAACTGCCATAGCTTGTTCAACGACAGTCTTGATGCTGATAGATTCATTATTGTAATCCACAGGAACGCAAGGTTCCCTCAAACAGTTAGTTTTTACAGGCGCCCACTTTCAGCAGTCCATGTGCTGACCTCATGTCCTCCAAGTCGTTTCTTCCCCGATTATGGGTCATTCTGTTTACTTTCAATAACTTTGGGAAGTCGTCCAGAAAGTCCCACTACCCCATGACGAATTGCAATTGACTCAGCTTAGCTACGATCGACGATCAATTGTCAAAGCATGCATACCGATAAACAATTAACACGTCCAGTTGGCTCAACTCTGACCAAGTGAGCGCTGCTAAAGGTGGGTATTAACTCAGTAATATAGATGCATATGTACATATTACAAGTAAAGACCAGATGGAGTAACCAACGTGTCACAGTATAAGGAAAAAGCTGTGCATAACGTGAAAAAAAATGTAGGAGGATGGAGAAGAAGAAGGTTGGCACGCTGAACCACCTCCTCATGGTGCCGACTGGACGGTTTCGGTGCAAACCTTGACTGGCTAGGAGTTCAGCAACCCCAGATAGGATCAACCACTCTACCTGGTTTTAATCGTACTGGTTACATTCGAGCAAGACAGTGAAATTGGCGCCAGCACCTCCGTGCAGACAACTACCAGTAAACAAGATAGGTTAGCGGAATACACCTGTTCAGAATGTGGCTAGATTTGCTAATCGAACGCTAGCCTGTCGGCGTATACTTGTATGCATCGACGCAGGAATGGTCCAGAGCAGGAAGTGGACACCCAGCCTGTCACAATATTTGACTGCGCCAATTGTGACCTCAGGTTTCCCAACAAAATTGGTCTCAGTTAATACGAAAGGCATACACATCCCGTCGAGCGCAACCATGACAAACTCATGTTCATGAAGACCGCCGGATCAAATTAATCTCAGCAAGAATCGGCTTTTCTTATCAGATGTGCCGATGCACTCGCTCCGTCGTACATTACTCGACGCGAACTTCATTATCGGCTCCTGTCGCACTTCCCAGGTCGTACTTTAGAGAGCATGCGGATGCGTCTGTATGCGCTGAATTGGCAGAGGAATACTGTCTCTGCTGCTGATCCAACAACCGTCTCGCAGATTAACAAGACATCGGATATTGGGTTCCAAGCTGCTGATCACTCTGAGTGGTTTTCCTGTTTGATCCAAACAGCGCTTACCCAACTGGAGTCCAATAGCGAGGCTTTCCTTCACAGTGATGAACTGCTAGCTATTGCCCGCGGTCTTCAGGCAGGCACTTTCACAATGGTACAAGCTAAATCGCTGCTGAACACGGACGCCTCACTAGCTTTTTCGTACACCTGGTGACTTATCACTCGACGACGTGGTCGTGTTAACGTGGGAACCCACGCGACCACGAAGCGACAGGGAGAGCTAACTATGCAGCGATACAAACGCCGAACCACCAGCATAAGAAAGTCGTTGCGTTTGCAGCTTTTTTGACAACCGAAGAACTGCCTACAAGATGCCTCCCGGATAGTTCCAACGAATACTGGTCCGAGGTATTATCGTCTCATCCGCACACTGATGAAGGACCATCTCGCGCGATTCTGCCTCCAGACTGGTCTCTGGTTGACCCGATCATTGGAGAAGTATCACGCACCTTGAAGAACATGGGAAACACCGCTCCAGGTTTGGACAAACTGTTGCCCAAGATTGTCCAATCCACTCATGTCGCTCTCGCATCACGCTTATACACAAAGTGAACAATCCTTTATCTCCCT
>JTDE01000422.1:78044-95299 GCA_014338405.1 Paragonimus skrjabini miyazakii | reverse complement strand
AAAGGGTAAACGATTGTTCGATTCAACTTCGTTAGTTAAATACGACACAAATAACATTTAATTTGATGACTGGACTATTAACGCTCGCTAATCTTGTGAGAGGACTCGTCAACTGTTCAGTGTTGCTAACTATGCAGCGTCTCATATTTGTTTTCACATTCACCTTTTTACATATATGCAGCTTAATTTTAGTGTCACCGTTTTTTCTCCTCTTGCACGAAGATGTGTATATTGCTCTTTAAAATAAACGATATAGTATATATAACACGTAAAGACCACATAGAGTGACCAACGTGTCACAGTATAGGGAAAAAAGTGGTGAAAAAGGTGGAAAAAAGATGTAGGAGGATGATGATGAGGAAGAAGAAATTGCAACGATGCACACACAGAGACTCATAACACGAGCATCAATGACTTCCGTTCTTCGCCACACCAGACTGTCCTAAACCAAAGATGTTCAGTGTCCTTCGGACCCCAGCCAGCAGGCAGGGAACACCCTGCTGAAGCAAACTTCAAAGTAAGTGCTTTTATAGCATGAACCCAAGTCATGCGCTGACCACCAGCCCATCCCACCATTCGCAAATAAGGTACGATGTGGCAGGCGGTGAGTTGGCATTCGTAAGATGTGGCCAAACCAACGAAGCCTGTGAGACGAGGTCAAAATGTTCAAGAATCGACAGAGTTTATCTGTCCAGAAGACATGTCCACGAATTTCGTCACTGATGACACAGTGTTCCGACCATACACTGTTAATTCTTCGGAAATACCGATGGTCGAAAACAGATACTCTGTGAAAAATCTCTGCGCGAATGAACCAGTTTTCGCAGGCTTCAACAGGACTGCTCTCAGAGTGGAATTATACACTCGGCCTTTTCTCGGAAGACAGATGATGCCGACGCCACCGATGACGTAAGTTGGCGAACGCTAATTTGCGATTTCATGAGACATTACACCAGCATTGATACAACTCCCAATATACACAAACTTCTTGACTACTTCCAACTGCTCATCACACACAGTCCTACCAATCTTGAAGCAGCACATTGCACTTAGCAGGTGCCAAGGCCAAATCAAACTAATGAACTGAAGCCTCTAATCTGTCGAAGGTGTTCTGGACTACCTGTGAGCCCTCATGGATTAGCATGATATCGTCTACACACTCTATATCTGGAAGTCGAATGTCTGGGAACAAATCCACACCATCATATTCGCAATCTATCAGAACACACTCTAGGATCGCATGCACTGCAAAGTTGATTAAGAAAGAGGAGAATGAACAACCTTGTCTCACCTCGTTTGAGAAGTTAGAGGTCGGTGATACACTTCCGTAGGCCCCAACCTTCATCATCATCATCATCATAGACAGCAATACATCAGTGGTTCACACTGATGCTTAACTGCCCCAACCTTGCCCGAGATCTGATATTAAATTGTTTTCAGGAAGTTCACATACTTCTCAGGCACCCCCTTCTTCGATAGACAATCACAGAGTCCAACTCTGTCAACCAAATCAAAGGCTTCTTGATGTCCAAGAAATTAACAGCCGTTGGCCTTCTATATTAATGGAGCAGTTCAAGCAACTGGCGAAATGTGAAGTTGTAATCAATGCAGCCACGGCCAGGGCGAGACCAAGCTTGCTCCCTAGAGATGTTTCTTGCGCGTTTCGCTTAGTCCACGAAGTACAATGACTGCGAGCAACTTTGACGCAATAGAAATCAGGCTAACTCCTCAGATTTTCACATGTAATGTGTGAGCCCTTCTTGAAAATGGGGATGATGTTAGCCAGGTTGACTGATCCAGTATTTCTGGAGCAGAGTGGTCAGCTAATAATGCCAAGACTCGGTCACAGAAGTACCACAAAAAAGAGTCTGCACAATAGACTTTTGAAAAGCTGTTATCCAGGTCGCTTTCAATTTTTCTTCCCGGAACGTCGACATTTTTATTGCGGGAGGAGTATTTTTAATCTCATATATATGCGAAAACAAAACAGTACATAAGATGACCATCCGTTACTGAGGTACGAATGAACGGGAGGAGGCAACCAAATCTTGACTTTGCAGAGTTCGTTTTTAGACACAGTACTCAACCCCGTAAACGATGAAAACTGAGTAGTTAGAGTGAGTTGGGGCCATCTCAACACGGATTACTATAATAGCCTCTCGGGGTAGTAATTTGAAAGTTGTCAATATGAAACCCGGTTAGATACCCCATTATCTGTTAAGCTGAGGTGGCGGTTTGGAAGAAAGCCTAGTGAAGTTAGGGAAACCAACGCATCTTGTTAATTTAGGAGATAGGTCGATTTGCTGCATTCAGTTCGCGCCAACCGGACGTGCAAAGTACACAGCTCTCAACTTTCATTCGACCTTTGGTGGAAAACGACCGGGTTTCGACTTATCAATTTTTCCCGCCAGCTCACACGCCAGTCATGGCTTCGTCTCACTCAAAACTGTATCTCAAGTACTGGTGCACGAGTAAATAACAGTCAAAAACGCATGTAGTAGGAATTTGACTAGAAAATATCAATTCGTGTTCACGATCATAGTAAGTGTGAGTTGGTCTGTCTCTGGAGAATATCACTTAAACGATATTTCGTTACACGCCGTTGAACACTAGTGTGATAAGTTCTTGAACATTAGTCGCATTTAATCCCAACTTTCTCACCCATATAGAATCTTCACTCAGCTTCTTTACTTGAAGCCAGTCCTCCGAGAACAGCAATCTCAGGTTGTGTGGTGCACAATTCTGTTATTGTGGAAACCACTCAGTCTACGTGATTTAGAGGGTTAAAGTCAAATGATCGCGCACGTAAACGTTCGTGCAAAGCTGTTCCGGTTGACTGAGGCACTATCACCTTAGACTATACGGTAATTCTGGTCGGACAATTTTGTGAGTAAATAATCTTACAGTAAGTTCGGGTAGTTCGAACCCTTGACGAGGTGATTATGAAAGACCAACTCACCTCTCCCAGTTGAGGAGAATAAGCATTACCTTGCAATGGTGGAATGCTAATGTCTACACATAAGGGCTCGTCCAAAAGTCTACACAGACATGTCTTTCAACTCAACTTCTCAGGACGCATTCTGGTTTGTCAGAACGTTTGCTATGCTCTAATGGATCGACAAGTGTTTCGTTCTAGTTAACCAGCAGGACGAGTTCCAGTGAATCCTGATGAGGATGGCGATTAATTGAAGACAATGTAAGGAGTCAAATGAGATACCGTGATTGGGCGAATGATCAGTGTTCACAAGTTATGTAAACGACACGCAATAATAAGCGACGATAACGATTCGTTATTTACCTCCGGCGAATGGAAATTTACCTTACTTATGTGTTCAGCGCCATTTCCACACTGGATTAGTCCGTATGGACCGGACACTGAAAATCATTTTGACCATTTTTTCATCCAGATGTGCAGCTCACTTAGGGGTTGTTGTCGGCGCATGATGTGAAAGTTTAACCAATCCCAACAGTCAGTGAGATAAACAGAACGAGACAAACTGCCGCGCCTGCACACACACCAGAGTGAATGTTGCGACATTTGACTGTTGACGACGATGTGGCTGTTTACTATGAAAAAACAGGTTGAGTAAACCAAATCAGGTAACTAAAAGTACACACAGCCACCAACGCAAACGCACACCGCGTAAACATTCCGTCTACATACAAAACAACTAGATTGCAATGTTTTCCGGCTGTAATGTGCATTAGATGAATCATCTGGGGAAGTGTAGCACACGAGTTTGCCACGTCCACAGATGTAAATGTAGGTATGAAAACCCGATTCGCTTCCTGTGGCAGCGAACTAACACGTCGCGAGCAGCAATAGTTGTTCTCATTTTGTAATTAACTGGGAAAAGGGGCGATAGCTGTCTAACGCGGAAACCGCGGCATTCAGCTACGTTCATGAGGAAGACCGCTGTGGTAATGCACACAACTCCAAGCCGGGATGAAATGCTACCAATGCAATTTGCTTTTGCATATAGGCTGAATGAAACTGTTGAGGTGTCTGTCCGCTAACTAACCTCATCTATCGAGTGACAACCACAGACAAGGATGAATGAACACACTGAATTCAACTGTCTCACCACCCCACAGACCTAAACGATAGTGTCAGTAAATATGAGATATACTAACCCTATTCTGGGTCAGCAGTAGGTCCACGTTCCTCTTAGATAAGCCTAACCAGTGGACACAAAACACGGAAAGACGATTGTGCTAATGATCACTAATACTTTGTACGAATGGTCTGATCAACTACTCTAAACCTCAACCGATCGTACACGACATACAAATTATAATATGCTACCCGTCTGGCGATAACGCGTCTACTCACCCCAAAATCCAATCTCTCGACAAGATTGACAAAACGTTGCTCTATTTGCAAATACTATGACCTTGGGTGCTACAGGGGTGTAGCATAATAAAATTAACACGAAGTCCGTATTTCATGAACGACAAAAATATGCCAGATTTCGGATTTGTGTTCATAGGGTTATGCTTAACCTAGTTCTAACAGGGACCCTCTTCTTACCATATCAATGATGGGAAACGCTCCAGCTCAAAAATTTTCAATCACTACCAGAATATTGTATTCATATTTCCATTTATCTACATTATTAAAAGAAGTAATTACAAGAATGAACCCGTGGAGATGAAGCGGAGTCAGCGTACGCGTCATGTTCCCAAGACTAGTCGACAGTATTTGATCTTGATCAGCACCTACAAATTACGTTTGCTTGACGAAATCATTCATGTAAACTAACAAATCGACTTTCCCCCGACCCATGTTACCTATGCGCCCATCATTCTTCCTTCCACTTCAAGTACTGTCAACAAAGTTCTACTAAGGTATGTAAACTGGGTTAAATCAAACAAAAAAGCGCCCCTCCGTGTTCCACATTCGGTTCATTGAACGGGTTGCTCGAGTCGACTTCATGCTCACCAATAAATCCATTCGAACTTACTAATAGGTTACTTTCAGTTAACAGAAGTGATCAGTTTTAGGCTCTTTTTACTCACCGTTCTGTTTATTGGGTATCTAGGCGATATATGAAGCCATAACACGAAAATAAAATTTCAGAAAAGAACACTTTCACGCACTGCCGAGAAGCAAAAAAGTTGGCCGATATAAACTAAACATCACCTATGTGTGGCCATAGCTTTCACAATCTCAAAGACTTTTCAGTTAGCCCCTTATGAAAAGAAACACTAAACCAGAGTTTCGTTCTTATTAGAACTCGTTGGTAGTGCGTATCCTCCCCAACGCCAGGACCAGAACTCCGGTCACGCTATCATGAGGCAGCCGTGTCGACCACTGTCCCACTGACCTCTCATTAGGAGCACCACAATTATCACAGACAAACAGCCAACCACATTCGTTTATGAGTAGTGCCCAAATTTGGAGTGCATAATGTATTCCTTTATTATACATCACTTAATCCTCAAGTTAGTTAACGCGAGAGTTCTCCACTACTGGATGTGCTGCCCACCTGTTGTTTTACGTGTCAGCTGCCTGAGCGTTTTGGATTTTAAGAGATCTTTAAAGCATTTCACACACAAGGATAGCATTCCAGATAAATACCCTGCTGGCTTTGCGAGTGATTACGAACAATTTCTCGTCCACAATCTTTCCCAATTCGCCATCTTAACATTTAAATGCGGTACGTTCCCCTAAAAAAATCGCCGAAGTGCCTGACTTATGGAGGTCGATGGACACTTTCGACAGGAAGATCAACCCAGAACGTAAAGCAGCGGTGCAGAACAATAATGAGGAGTGTTTCATACTATAGTGAAAACGGTTCCTGGCATCGGCAAGAATGTATGGTACTGATTGAGGTTAATGAGGATGAAGCTAGAACGCAGTGATTATTTTCGAAAGTAAATGTGGAGGTCGCAATCAACTGTAAGTGATGTTAAAGTTATATTTAAAAGAATCACTAATTAACAGTAGTTAAAACATGGCCCGACAAATTTAATGATCTCTGTTATCTCAACCCGACAGGAAGTCCTAATCATGGGGCTACCGACTGAATTCAGCAGGACAATCGCTCTCTCCTCTCGGGGTCATTTGACAACGAGTACTACGTACAAGAGAATATGATTAAGCTTTACTAACGATGATCCACTCGGCTCTAATGTGAAGTCAATGGCGCACTAGTCGACAGGGTTGGCCACTGGCCGGGATTCACATCTGAGAAGCCCGAATGAGACGCAATTCTAGTGGTTTCTTACGAGAAGGGCTGGCTGAAAAGTCTTTGGAAGTTCGAAAGACGCGATAAATTGTGAATGACGCTTGGGTTGTGCGAAAAACGTTCATTGACAGCGTTTATACGACGCACTTCACTTTTGGCTTCTCATATACCTGATAATGCATTCAATATACGATTTCTAAAAAGCATATGTTGGTGCTGACAACGAATGAATGAAGTCACTGTGTCTACTGCAATGCCTCCGATAGAGCAAGGGAGCAGCCCGTGGCAACATAGTCCCGTGTCTTATTCTCCTATGATTTCCCAGAACTATAGGCTGTACTGAGTGAATAAAATGGAGTTGAAGCACTACTCACATGTAGTCTACATTTAATCTAATAGGATGGAGGTCAGGTGATGTCCGCGACCCACAGTCTATCGACGACTCAAAAAGCAAGAGTGAAAGAAGAGAAATGTACTCGTGTGAAACTGATGAGCTAGTGTTACTAAGGGCTACAGACAATCCGGGCTATTTGTAGATTGATCAGGTCATTTAACTGATCTGATCCAATATGTATTTGACTTATGATTCCAAGGGGGACAATTTCAGTTGAATGCCGTGGCCTCTCAAAGGGGCAATCGAGCTAAATCAGGGCTAGCACAGTAGTTCGTGGTCATATCTCGGGGTGACCTCGCTAAATTCCTAAATTCGCGTGGAAGCTCTGTGAGACCTGACAAAAGTGATCCTGCTCTGAGGACTACTGTATTTCTACATATCAACAACAGATCTAGGAAGTTAGTAGTGTCATCGGGCAACAGCGTATCCAAGGCACATTGTGTCATAGATCAAAGACTAGGAGGCATAAGGCAGTCTTATTAACCCAAGACATTCTTAGACTGAATGTTACTAGGGCCGCTCGGATGTTACGAGCGTAAACTGGCTGATGTTAACTGCTTCCAAAGAGTAGACACATTCACTGCCGAACAGATTCAAAGGCTCCATAATGCAGAGTTTGCTGATACAGAGGAGTTCACGTGTTCTCAATCAGTGGCAGATGACAGTGCAGTGAGCATAGTTAAAAACACGACGCTGTTGACAAATGGACACTATGTTATTGCGCTGCCTTGTCGACATCCTGAGATGAAGTTACCGAACAACAGGATAGTTGCCGAAAAACGAGTACAGTACCTAAAAAATCGACTTATTCGTGACAGCAATCACTTTTTGCGGAAGCAGTGGAAGAAAGTCCCAGGAGGGGACGCTCTTATCCATCGAAATGAAGCCATAGGCATGTAACAAATGGGTTTTTATGTAATTAATAAGAACCCGCAAGAGGTTCCACGTTATACTACACGAGACGTGGCAGATTATGCGAACAGTGCTCAACTGTATGTGTTTAGTAACGCCTCAGAAACCGGGTATTGGGCAGTGACTCACGCACTATTTTCCCCTAAACTGCGTCAGCTGTATTGCGAATTCGTGTTTGCTGGTGCAGTTACTCTACCATACCTTGAATTATATGCGGTAGTTCCAATGGTGAGAACGGAGACGATGGTTCCACAAGGACTTCAAATGTCTTTCGAAAGCGCAACTTACAGGACCGATTCAGCGGTTGTGTCGCATTACATAACTGACGCATGCATTAAATTCAGTGACTGTTACTAACCGAATTGTTACAATGCATAAAGGAAGTCTCTCTGGACAATGGAAACATGTGCGGTCAACGAAAAACCCAGCCGAGTTGGTTTCCTGTGACATTCGGGATCCGAGGGAATGGAGAATCTGGTTGAAAAGTCCCGAATTCCCACATAAGTGCGATGAATCTTGGTTTGGATGCAGCCCTAAAGTGTATGCGCGGGCGGAAATCAAAATAAAGCCTCAGAAATTTTTCGTAGTCTGCCTACTGCTCAGCTACTGCTCAAACTGGTTTGAACTTTTGAATTCGATTGCGTAGCTATCGCGTTTTAAGAGATGGCTATTAGAACACCATGGTCACCTAAGTTACATTCAGCCACGCACTGGTCTACTGGCAGCCGATGAAATTAAAATGCCCAAGAGGGACGTAATCCACATGTTGCAGGATTAAGTTTATCCTAGTGAAGTGTAGCGCTTGAGTGAAAACCGCACTGGCAGAAAACTGAATATGACTGGACAACTTCACCGTCTTTGTCCAATCTTGATCGATGGTATGTTGTGCGTGGGTGAACGCCTCAATTACACTTCTTATGCACAGGGTCTGAAACACACAGAGAAACGAATTGGTTACTTATTTGCATGCCTGAAGATTTGCGCTGTGCACCTTGAAGTGGTCACTCGGCATTATTGTAGAGTGCGAACCGAGCAAAGACGGGTTAGTTCAGAAGGTATTCGTAAAAACGGCAAAGAGACATAAGGCGAATTTGCCGTTTGGAGGGAGTCGAGTAGGAGAGCTTTAGTCCCGTCGAGAGTGTAGGGTGGTAGTCATACGAGACGGCTTTCAACCAATTACACCCTGCGATAAATGGGACGCCTGGGGGGTGCACTCAGTGGAAGCCGAGGACGACGGTCTCATCAAGTGTGCCTTTGAGGTGTGCGTCTCCGAACTCCCTCATGCGTTTGTTTACCATTTGCGAGCGTCTTAGGTAGGATTAGGCAAGATCCAGAGTTTAAATTGTGACATGTTCGTTAATTGGTACCTGAGTGGAATTTTGGTGGGCGATGTAGGACGTTTTCGGAAGTCAAAATTTCCCTCGATTGACCCTGCCGCACTCTACCCCGTCAACCCATCTAACTAGACGCCTGTTATTGTTATTCTCACAATCCGCGTATAAAAGTACTAATTTCTCCATTCAGCCTCCCTCAGTCATTGAACCTTACCCAACTGCCCACACACACCATTGTCGTCTGTCCGTCTCACTCTCTCCATCCCTGTGAATACGGCCTTCTTATGGGCCGCCGTGAAACTTCCACCGACTAATCAGTCTGTCCGAAGACCGGCTATTTAGACACATCAGACCGATCCGATCGCATTTCGTCGGTTCGTCATTGCCTGTCGATCACCTGCGCCTGTACTTGTCGTGTCTTTTGGACCCTTGACGGCCTATTGCGGCCAACTATGGCATCTCATCCCACGAACGCAAACGAACTGAGGTTTGTTTCTTGTAATTGATTATATTGTTTATGTCAATAGTACCACGGTTTCCAGCGACTTGACTTGGTTTTGGTATTTGGTGCCATTGGTTACACGTGCACAACTCAACGTTCGTCGGAAGAACATACAGAATTAGTTAACAGAATATCCGTTTTGCTAAAGCTAACTTCAAGAAAACAGTGAACAAAATGAATGTTATTATTCTTACTCGATAACTAAGTTTTTCACATCACATCTCACTATGTATAATGTGAGCAAGAAGATTTCAAATTAACATTTCCTCTTCCTAATTCGATGTATTTGATGAAGTTGTAGTCCAATCTACCGAACCCTCTTCATCATTTTGCCAATCCCGTCTGAGTGATACCATGAAATGAGCGATAGCTCGGTGACAACGAATCTAACTACCAACTGGGCCTCAAGTGTTGGTAACCGCGATTGTACCAGTCTAGGTTTGGACAGTCCAACAACGTCTGGCCCCCCGAATGTGACCAAGTTTTTTCACGGTACCAACTACTTCGTTGAGAAGAAGCTAGAAACTGCACTTTCTATCAACGCTAATAGACTGTTGAAAATGCGCTGAGTAGCGAATGTGGACGTACTCACAATCTTCCAGCAACAGGTTCCGTATCGTCCGGCAGACAGCAACCATTACTTGCAAAAAACGAGCAAAGCATACTGTAGAACAGGAATTTTTGTTTGAAAAAAAGCAAGCAAAGCCATGGTAGATAGTCGTGACACAACTGTATGACCACTACACCCCATGTAACTTTAAAAAACAGTAGTACACTGCCTCCTCAAGTAGGAGGCTCACAGTGCGTTTCAACAGCCTCCGCGTTTCTGAAAAATACTTTGGACTCGGAACGTACATAGTGATCCCGATTTCGAACGAACTCGACTGATACATTTAACTGTACAGCAGATGAATGATCGATCTGTCCGGGAGTCAAGTTCTTTTCAGAAATGGCAGACAACTATAGAAATACACCGTATGTGACAGTCTTTTCGAAAATATTCGTTTCTGTCGTTTGGCTTTAGAATTTCCTTACGTCAATTGGGCGTATTTACGACGAGAAATCCGGATGAAGCAACACTCGAACTACTTCACGCCAGCTTCAAAGTAACCACCGGTTCCGTTGCAGACCTATGCACCTTGTCCTACTTGGTAGGCTAATAAAAGTCGCAGCTCGCCTATGAGATTGAGATCAAGACTGCACGTCAGTCAGTTCACATGTCATCGTGACACACAGGATGACAGAAGACAAAACAGGTTCCAGCGTCAGAACATAGAAGTCAGCATCTTTAATGTCATCCAATGTGTCCAATTCACACAGCTTATGCGAGCAGCGGGTGTCTAGCGTTAGTAAGTAAGCTGAAGCACACTTCTTCAACTCAAGGCCCATGTGAACAATGCCTCTACGTGCCCGGCCCGCCAACAACTGAGGCAAGAAAAATGCATCTGAGCATAAGCAGCATGAACTTAGGTAAACAATAAAGGATGTAACTTTTGCTGTCCTAGAGAAATGATTGTATTCAATTTATTATGTTGTAAACGCGAATTTTTGTGTGGCATCCGTCAAATAGTTCTTGTGAAGACAGAGAGTAAGTGTCAGGTGGACCTCTGATGCACTTGCCGTCGAACTGGGAAATAACCGAAAAATTCGTAATTTGTCCTACGTGAACAGTATTGACAATTTTCCACTTTATTTCGCCTGAAAAATGCATTTCGATCTTCGTAAGTCGTGTGTGGAGCAGTATCCGTAAGTCTGGAATCTTTCTGGTCATCTCTGAAGGTCACCCGCATCCGCTCGAATGCGAATTGCCAGACCCATCAGTTCCTTTTCTGTGGCATGAAGTAGACAGAACAATTACACCTCGATGTGCATAAGAAAGTCCATTGGCAAAGCGACCCAGCAACCGTAATACTGATTTGGATCCATACCCAGTTCCCAAAACAGTCAACTTCTATGTGGCCAGCTAACGTTGCACCGACACATCTGATGACGACATATCCTGGCGTGGTCGTATAATTCTGCCGTGGCAGGTTTTTACTTTTGCAGGTAGTTGCTCTTCTACAGACGCTATTCGAAAGACCAGTTTACCGGTTTATAATGAAATTTGTTCGGTTGTTGCGAAATATGAGTGCCATAGAATTGATAATAAGGAAGTAGATGTAGAACTTTAACGCAGGAATGTATACGACAACGTGACTGTATTCTGACGTTCCAGAACTTCGAACATGAACTAAATTAGAACTAGAACGACAAAAATGATCATTTCGACTGCTTACCAGATTAAAATGCCGAACACAGGTGTAGTGTAAGCTTAGACTCATTGAAGTATATCTGTAGATACATTGTACCTAAGTAAAAACCATTCTGCAATCTACTCAGCACTGCTACCAGACAATGGCTTCACTTCAGAGCCATAACACTTCAGTGCAATATTAAGTGACTGTATAAAAAGAATACATATATGCATGTAAACGGGTAGGTTACATACTTAGACCAAATCTGGTCAGTTAGACGAATACGTCATTCTAACGAGGCGGGCAAGCAACAGCACGTAGACTAGCTGCGGAGATGGCACGGAAAAAAGTGCAATTCAGCGACAGACCATCATATGACACGTCTGGTATTCAAGGTCAAGCGTGCGCGCAGTCGCAATTGCGTGTAAATATTTCAAGGCCGTCCGGCTGGATTTTAGTGTAGTCTGCTAGCCGGCTGTATCCCAAGCAAAAACGGCATGGTCATTAATACTCCGGTAACACCCCCTCTTGGTATCAAGTTGACAGCAAACATTTTCGTGATAAATGAATAAATTGTACTAGACAGGAATAAGCCGAATTGCCTGAAAGACGACTACAGAAGATGGGGCATACACAAGTGTAGGAAAATGACTACCACAAAATTTTACGACCACCCTGTGTGAAGCAATTCCACAAAAGAATTAGTCAGACGTGTTTCAGCCGTTACACTTCAGTACTCCGACACATGATTGAGTACACCTACGGGGAATGACCACAACGTGTCGGAACTCGAGCTCCCTAATGTAAACATCAAAATATGTGGCGTTTCGGTCGTCCAACTGTGTACAGTTGATGAGTTGATACACCTCACATATTCTCCCGCGGAGTTTAGATCAGGAATGTAGGTTGGCCGCTACATAACTGTAATCCATCGAAGAGGTAGCCACGCATGCACTGGGACGATATATTGTCAGAAAATTAGAGCCCCCTATCAAGTTAATGGAAGGAATCGCAGCAGAAAGTGTTCCGTCTTCTGAATGTGGCAGTCCACATCTTGACTGCCATCTAGTATAGCCAGTTCACCTATTCGAATGGTTTAATATCCTCCATACGATTACCGATTGTACAACAGCTAAAGCACGTCTTTACCATCTGAAGATCTAACCAATAATGGCTGGATTAACCTATTTCTTATTATTAAAGTAGAATGCATACCCCGCATCGCTACACGTTCATTGCACAGATTCTGTGAAGACATCACACTGAAAAGCCGGGCAGAGCCCAGAAGCATCGGGAACTAACTTGTGTTTGTCTTACTCTGGTGAAATGGTTCATCACTTCCTTGGGTTCACCTAAACGCCATATTCAGATCGCCTCGAATATCACAGCAATCCTAGACTTCTGTGACATTTCTGGCAGTCGTCAGCAGGCTCAGCTGAATAAACTGGAACACCAAAGTCTTGCCCTTTTCCAAATCCGTCCACTGGCTTCCCCACGGCGTGATACGCACAAAGCTTACGGAAGAACGAAGTGCTATGACCTGATCACGTGGAGATGAGTTCACATCCAAACCACAGGCAAAGCCGCCCACCAACTGCAAAGTTAACCAGACGATAACACACATCAGATTCCTGACACGTCTGACATTTACACACCTGATTACCGTTATGTCAGCGCAGTGACCTGATGCCACCATGGTAACTCCGGGTGGCCGTGTAACTTTGTCGTGAGTATTCTTAGCAGCGGGAGAATTTGCTAACATACCGTGTAGCATGTTCATTCTAGTTTACCGAAGCGAATGGACATTATCCGTTTTCCGGCCAGAAAGGCTTTCATTGGTTGCGAAGATGGGACGAAACTAGAAAACCCCTAATGCGCGCGTGAGACAAGACACCTGAACAATAACCGCAGTCCCTATGCTCCGACTTGGGGTGCCCGGTCTGCCATAAAAGTGTCATCATATTTTCTAAACCCCAGCTTACACGGAACATTGTCGTCACCAAAGGAAACACTTGAAGTAAGGTCCGTAACGACGTTTGCTTTTCTCAGTATGCCACAAAGACTTAACGAGTCATCTTCTACGAAGTACACCTTATCTTTGTTGAGATTCCT
Organism: Paragonimus skrjabini miyazakii; assembly: GCA_014338405.1. NCBI lineage: Eukaryota > Metazoa > Platyhelminthes > Trematoda > Plagiorchiida > Troglotrematidae > Paragonimus > Paragonimus skrjabini miyazakii. Next base: position 81,620 of record JTDE01000422.1, on the reverse strand, counting down.
CAAAATATATATACCAACTGCTGTTCAGAAGATACTACTGTCGTTGTCCCATTCTCATCGCCATACTAATCCAGTAACAGAACGCTTGAATGAACTTCGGGATACCTAAAGGCTATGGCGAGGGGGAATTAGCAATACCGGAAGCAGCTATGTGTATTACAAGAACACCCCAACGCAAAATTTTAGAAAAGTAACGACGTGAATGAGGCGGTTTTATACATACAGATGAATCAATTGTCTAGAGGTCAAATGTTGACCGACTTCGGCAGCAATTTTAGCATACTTTTCAACAATAAACCATAGTGCCCACGTACGTCGTATCACACGTCAATAACACCCTAAATTGGGACTTGTGCAACTTAGTTTTATATGTAAAATGAGGGGGTTTTGTTATCCTCAACAACAGTATGCCTTCTGTCTCAAACGTCTTAATTGGGCGCTCATATTTAGAAAATCCCACGTTTGTGAAACGTCTGCTAATGTTTGGCACATGTTCTTATGTCCGTTCTATTCAACTTAAACTCTGTGGTCATCCGATATTTCGATAAGCTACCTTTCCGCATTTCTTTACTCAGTTGAACCATTTCGTACTTTAGGTTGAAGATTGGTACATATTACCAGCTAGCATCAGGTGGCACAATAGTACAGATGCAGAATGGTAACTTGTATAATTTTGGAAGATTATCATGTTGTAGACTGTGCTAATTGTGATGTGAAATTCTCATCATCATCATCATCACCATCATCATAGACAGCAATACATCAGTGGTTCACCTTGATGCTTAATTGTCACACAGCCAGGAAGAAGAAAATAAAACCTATATAGGAAGAGAGAAGAATGAAAGAAGGGGAGGGGACCTAACCACTAAAAATAGCTACGTCTACATCCAAACATTCAAAATCAAGGTGCCTACACCTTGTAAACAAACAACCGAGCTGTAAGTAGAGGTAAGACGTCACCAGCAAGACACCTTCCTTACGGCTTTCACTGCCCCGTGTCATTAATTGCACTCACTTCACAGACAACTCGGTCAAACAACGACAACATTCACGCCACTGAGCTCGGTTAACCGCCATCTCACCAACCAAGGACTCTGCAAGTCGCGAGGTTCATAGCTCGGGAGACAAACCCAATTTACACTGACCAACCCTTTGGTGAAAGACTACATTTCTCTACCCCAGTTCATCATCTGTCCATCTAGCACCCTAAATCAGTCAGTCTCAGCGTGGTACATGACCTAACCACCTAAGTCTGTGTAAATGTCAGGATTGAACGGAAGAATTCGTTTAACCATCATTACCTAATACCCGCTTCCTAACCTCCTCGTTGCTTACGCGCTGGTGCCACCCAGTATGTGCGACCGAACGCAGACATCGGTTGACAAATACCTGAAGAAGGTTCACGTCTTCTATCCCAGATGTCCAAGTTTCGCTGTCGTAATGTTATGTAGCCTTCAATATCGTCTTATTTACATCACCTTTAAACCTCAGAGAGACACCTCTCTGTCGCCATAGGTGCCTCAAACTAGAGAACACCGCCCTGGCCTTAAAGATACGCACTTCCATTTCATTCCCTGCACCGTCACCACCGTTAATGCAGCTTCCCAGGTACAAAAACCGGTCATCAACCTCCGTCACTGCACTATCTAACATTAAATCTACATAATCGTTGCAACTATGCAGAAGCAGTTTGCATTTTGAGGCTGCAAAGCGCATTCCGAAGTACTTGGCAGAACGCGAAATAGCCTATAATGTTGTTTTTGCTGCTTGTAAAGTGTCAAACAACAACACCTTATCGTCAGCATAATCAAGATCAGTCTTCCACCAGGTAGGAGATCCACGCCGTATCTTGTAATTTCTGCAGATAGTCCTCCATTATATCTTCTACCACATAATTAAGCAAAAATGGTGAAAGTGGACAACCTTGTCGTGCGCCGCTCTTGGTGCTGAAACTGTCAGACAGTTCACCGTAAAACTCCAACTTGAGCTGAACTATGGGAATAAAGCGCCCACAGTATGTTCACATACTTGGTTGGTACACCCCTGTGTTTGAGCGACTCTAAAAGTGAAAATCGATCCACCGAATCGAACGCACCTTCATAGTCGAGGACTACGGTGATTGTTGGCCGACAATATATACATGACGCTGCTTCAGAGTTTGGCGAAGAGTAAAAATGTTATCTATACATCCTAGTCCAGTGAGAAACCCTGTCTGTTCTTCCCTGATGTTTACCTCGTGGACTGCAGTTAGTCGACCAAGTACAATGGATGCCATAACCCTAGAAGTGGCAGGGGTCAAACTAATTCCCTTATGGTTTTCACAAGAGATCCTGATACCTTTCTTGAATATAGGAACTATTGTCGAGTGATCCCAGCTAAGAGCGATGGTCCCCATCGTTCACACAAGTTGAAACAGCTGAGTGAAGGCCTCTACTAACGCCTCTCCACCTTCTTTAAAAAATGCCGGCATGAGATCATCTGGACCAACAGACCTATTACGATTGAGAGCCGAAAGGCAATTGCGGACCTCAGTCTCAGTGGGTGGTTCCAAATCTACCGACCAGGGTGTTACATCACAAGTTTGTAGCGGTAACACGGTAGAAACAGGAGGCCAGCTAAACTGACCCTCAAAGTGTTCCGTAAAGCGCTCTAAACTTATAGACTTGTTATTGATGAGTGTGCCAACTACCTCGGTAATAACCTCACTGACAGATGGTCGCTTGGGTTCAGCTTAAATAGTTTGCCGATGTTTCCTGAAGCAAAAATGGTGTCCACTTTCCTAAATTTCTCCACTAACGCTTTACGATCAGACTTTGGGCTACGTTTCAATTTCCTACGGATACCTCTCCTAAGCTTGTTATGGGAACTACCAGAAGATATGTTCCTTCTAGCTTGTAACAACTGCAGAGATTTCCCCGAAATCCAATGTTTATTCAAGCCACGAAATCCCGTGCCGCAAACTACAATATCTGTTTCATAAATGGTCCCTGAGTTGTGGGCCCAGCGGCTAGTAGGGTGTTTTGCGTGAGGACGGCTGACGCTGCTTTCTAGGCTAGAAAATGATTATCACTAACATTCGTAAATCAGCTAATCACTTAGACCAGATGGATCAGACCAATGTAACTTGGAACTAAGCGGATAGCTTAAGAGTTTGATTATGGTCAAATTAGGCTGGCTGAGAAAGAAAACTGTCAGAAGACTGACGGCTTCCTTAGTTGTAAACAGATACTTGTAATCAGGACATCGACGTACGCAACTTCCTAGCTGGCTGGGAGAAGTAAACTGTATAGAATGTGTTTTCGCAATAGCGCAATATCACGTTAGTTTTGTTACGACAGCCGCTTGATGCCCGTAGGTCTGACGATATTTGTTGGAGCACTGGTATGCGATCGGATATTCTGAATAACACGTTTGTTAACTCCTGTCCGAAAGATATACAAAGCGCAACTGCTCTCCGCCTAGTCAAAAAATCATTTATATCGGGTAGGCCTTTATCAAACAGCTATTGAATGGCATCTAAAAGTGGATCAAGTGTTGTGTACGTTTCCATCATTCATATGTCTTTGTCTATCTTAC
>JTDE01000422.1:55645-77944 GCA_014338405.1 Paragonimus skrjabini miyazakii | reverse complement strand
TATATAATTACTTAGGTAGGCGAAGCGACCAGAAGTCTCCAGCTGCCTGCCTGTAACAATAGAAATAGGGTTACGGCCAACCCAAATGGGGACAACACTTCAAACATTTAAGGTGCAGAGTACATACAGTGCGGACTACCTACATAATTCAACCACTTTAAGCATGGTCTACACGTCGTGCACGAAAGAACTAAGTGAAGCAACGTCGTCAACATACTCAATGTCAGTCAGCCAACTACCAGGCATAAACTCTACTCCGATATCCTCGGAACTTCTCAACGCTCCTTTCGGAACATGAACTACTAAATAGCCTAAAAAGGAAGGGGAGATCGGACAACCTTGTCGAAAACCACTTGAAGCGAGGAACGCTCAGGATAATCGCCCGGAAGCTCGCATTCTACAATCAAGGTGGGTATACAACGACAACAGCAACTTGATACTCCACTGGGATTTTTCTGCAACAGGGGTAACCCCAGACGGCGCACCGGACAAACAAGTCAAAAAGAGACACTGGTCATAAAATACCGACAGTTGACTGAGAAAAGGATCGACGAGGATCTGGTATCTATCGCAGAGTGTATGTATGATTCGTACATCCGCGACCTCGCCGGAAACTTGCCTGTCCCTATCATGTCTGATTTCCTACATGTCTCAGAAGCCACCGGATTACAACCGCGAAAATCATGGAGGCAGCGGGGAAAACGGCAATATCGCAATGGTGGTTACATGATATTCAGGCACCTCTTTTTAATAAACAAGTGATTGTTGATAAGTACCGGTCATGACGCACCTCTTCAGTCTATTATATGGAACGGATAAGTGTAATCAATTCAAACAACAATTGCTCGCCACCATCTTTGAGAAGAGCTAAACAGAGAAGCCCCGATCCTGATGTCTTATCACGTTTCAATTATTTAACCTATGAAGTCCGTCCGACTTCCAGTGGAAGACTGTTGGAACCGTCAGAAGTAAGCGCAATATTCTCAGCGCCCACAACTGAATGGGCTGATTCAGGCCACCTGAACTGCTTCTCAAAGTGCTTGGCCTATCTATTAAGTTGCCGTAAATTCTTGAGCCATCTTCTCCAAATACAGTCTCACTAATACCTTGTCGACAACCAGCGTGTCCACGAGCCAGTGAAAACAACACCCGGCTATTCGTTGATAAAAATGTCTTCCATTTATTTAGCTTGTTCGGTCAAGTAAGTCCAACTGAACTACGCAGACTGTCCGTAGGTTAGAGTTTCAGTTCTTAGCGGTCTTCGTCGAATTCGGAGTCAGATAGAGCAGTCGACATTTGTTCGTACTCACTGGCGAATCAACAGAAATGTACTTCCGCTGTATCTGCAGTTCAACATCGGGACTGACACCTTCACAACAGGTTTACGTAGCTGCTGAAATTTCTGCCCAGTGTTCACTTAGACAACTCGACCGGACCCCTTCTGCTATCTTTCACGTGGTGGGCAAGTTTGTGTGCCGCTCTGATCCAAAGGACCGGAATGGGTGCCTGGGTTTTCGACGCTTTCAAGTAAAACCCTAATATGAAGATAGCAGGTAGCCAGCGGATGAAAACCAGTTACGTCCGAGGGGTTGTACGTCGAACTGCTGACTGCGTATGAGTGCGTAGGCCATGAGGAACGACCACAAGAATTTACAACAGAACTATATTCATACAATGAATTTTCCGCATAAGAAAAAAAGAGGTTAGAAAAAGCAGTCCAGAACAAAGAGAACTCTGATCGGTCAGCGATAGACCGCAACTGTCTGTGCATCATTTAACATGATAGAAAAACCTGAGATAGCTATAGATACATCTACTACGCGCAGCATCAAGCGGAGTTAAAAATCAGTGTCATATTCGTTGAGACCCCAGGCAGAGTTAGCTCCTGAGTGGTGGGTGAGCCATGTCAGAGGCTTCGAGTACAATCCCCATCAAAGTCCAATTTACCATCGCTCTTACAGGTCACCCATTTCCACTTTCCCACTCCTCCGCTTCTATGTTCCATCACTTTACTCCAAGACAGCTGATGAAAATTGGCGCTTTTAATGTCCACACCTTCCGACAAATAGGGCAGCAAGCTTCTCTGGCGAACGCTATCTTCAGCATGGGGCTGGATGAGTGTTCTACCTCTGAAAAGGGCACTTACGCCGGCATTCATTTAAATTAGCCGTGAAACAATGCTAGGTACCAGCAACTCTTTCTCCAAGTTTCTGATGAAGAAGCCGAATATCAGGTTCAAACTGAAGTGAGGATTTTGTTGTGTTTTAGGGCAGGACAAAGCTTGTTCGAATGAATATCAGTAAATGGTCGACTGTGTGCCGTCAGATTTAGCGCTTCGGCCAAAGTCAGTCGACGTAAACCACGAAGACATCTTATATTTGTCCTATCTGCTTATGCCATGACAGAATAGTTCAGATGTTGACAGGAATGCCCCTATGACGCTCCTTTTTGTCCTAGAAAAACTAAACAGTCAGACATCACTGTACTTGCTTGGCGACGTGAATGCAAAACCCGGTCTTATTCGAAAGGAGAAGATACTGGATGGCATGCTCGAGGTCTCGGTGCGGCGAAATCAAAAAGATGGTCGACTGTTACCAGTACGAACTCTGCACATCGACCCGCGCGTTTCAGTACAAAAGACGGCAATGAGTCACGAGGAGGCCACCTCCCGCAAATCGGCCGTGGATAAAAAATGGCTATATCGGCGTCAGCCATCGGTGACGCCACTCCAGTGAAAAACATGGCCCATTCCGGAATAATTACTTTGGCTCAGACCACGTCGTTGTTCGCGCTCAGAGATCGCCTGCTTGCAAATACAGTGTTTGGGCAGAACTTGAGCGACGAGACGCTTACCAAAAAACACTACTAATCAAACTGTCCAGTGTAATGACTACGACCACTAACCAACAAAAAACGCTACTCAGCAAGTCGTCTAAAATCTACTTGTTCAATTTGTAGAGCCCAGATCGTGAGGTCATCGACTGTAGTTAGTTAGCTAGTTGTTATGTTTCCCCTTGGATCAGTGGAACAGCGGTTAACACGGTTGACCCGTAAAGACGTGTGCTGGAGTCCAAATCCTGGTTGAGACACGGAAATGTACGTCTAACGAAAGCGAAACTTGAGTCTAATGCTTCTTTTCTAAGGCAGCTGGCTAAAAAGTCACTCTGAATGCAAAAACCGCAATCAATTCCAGGTGATATTCCACATATAGTACTCTTTACCTTAAGTTTTTAGCTAAGACTTTTTGAAAAGACAAACTACTGATATGTAAATGTTTTTCGAGTGACCTGAGCTCATTCTAACTGAAGTGATTAACAGTAGTCTAGAACGATCAACAGCAAGGCGTGGTGGGTGTTTTCATCCCACACATAAAAGTTGACAGTTTATTGTGTCGTTCTATATATGGTACCAGCCTCAAAGGGTTATAGAAACGGCATCCATTTGAATGGAACACCTGCCATAAACGATCAAAACGGTGACAGATGTATGTGTTTACAAGAGTAGTTTAGAAAACTAGGTTCGGTCGATAATACTTCAGAGCAATCGAAGTGTTAAATGGATAAAAATCGAACACCGTTCATCTTCAATAGCACCTTTTGGATCACAGCTAGGCCTGTTTGACAGAAGGCACTAGAATAAATTTTTCCTCTTATCGCAAGTACATCAGTAGTACATACATTCGCTTCATCTGGGAGTTAAACTCCGATCCAAGTTCTCGTGAGATAGATATGTTGGCCATAGTGCCACTGACCTCACATTAGTCAAAACCTAATTAACACAATTAACTGCTAGGCCCCATCAACTTATAGGTGATACTCTGCTTGTAGGGTCACCTTTGCTTCCCTTTAGCAACTATCCTGTTCGCCTTGGTCGACAAACCTACGCATAAGACTTATCAGTCAAGTTGAAAGTACAGGTTTCCTTTAGCCTAGTATGTAATGTTTGGATTACTGAGATGTGATAACATTAGTTCCGACTTCTTAAAGGGATCACAAAATACAAAGGTCAGCAGAATTGTTTCGACACATAAGAGCAGAGAGAGGTCAACAAGATACCAATTTCCACAAATTCAAAGAATTAACCATTCTTAGTGAAACATGGGTTCTGTTTGTGGTCAGTGAGTCAACCACCACAAAAAACTTGTGTGCAAATCTAGCTAGCACCTAAATAGGGCCTACACAAGTGGCTGGAAATTATAGGTTGTTAATAGCTGATCAGAGCCCACAAATGAACACATTCTTCGCAATCCGATAGAATCTTCGGTCGAGCCCTTGAAATTCAGTGGTACATTCGCGTTTCGCTTTTGTTAAAGTTTACAATGCTGCATATTCGTTTCAACCAGGAATTGAACCTCGGTCTAGTGCACGCGGAGTGAGTTAGATGAATTGCAGTCTTTCACACTGGTTGTCTGCTCAACACGTGCGCCTACATCCAACAGCTGAAACAGTGATACAACGTGCTGCTTGTAAACATAACGGCATGTGATTAGTCTTGAAAACCAGACATATCACGTGAAAAACTGCAGTCCAACTCCGCCCTGAGCTCATGTGCTGAGGCACAAATGGGAAGGTTCATACTTACAGAAGAGCGTAGGCAATTTGAGAAACTCCACTTTTGCACCACGAAAAAAATCTCCAGAGTTAGGGTGTGTATCATTAAAATACATGTAATATTTTCTACGGGACAGCGGTGCAAAGCAGAATTATTATAACAGGCGTTTAAGGCTAATGTTTAACTTTGATAGTAGATACAATGTCGTACACTGAGTCATTAGATTAACGTAAAAATAAACACTTTTATCAAAAACACATCCATTCAAGGATGACTTCTATCCACTTGTGAAGGATGCGTCTGTTGTAACAAAGATTATACAAGAGAATAACTAGAGGCAGTTTATCCTAACAGACATCTTTTTGAAGAGCTCTCTACAACTGACTGTGGAGGCACTGTTTTATCTAATAAAATCAACATACTCTAAAGTCAAAACTTAAGGAGGAAATTGCAAAATATAAAGAGACAGTTCTTGCCAAACCAACTGCAACACGGTGGAGAACTTTTCAAGGATGTTTCCTATCTCTGTTGAATGCTAAGGTGATCAGTTACGGTAGGGTTTCTTTAGTGATACTGACAGACAGCAACGAAGCATCCAAACCTCACTGTCTCAATGAAACACTGGTACACTTCAACTGTACCCACAAAAATATCCGCTTCACCATGGAACCCAAATCACCAGTAGGTATAGCGTTTTTAGACGTGTTCATGTCACGCCGTGAGGACGGCACAATACAACGTAAAGTATATCGTAAAGCAATCTGGTCAGAACAGTATACTAACTTTAATAGTTTTGTACCTTTGAGACAAAAGAATAATTTAGTCCGATGCTTACTAGACAGAGCCGTGCAAATTTGCTCAGATGACACCATAGAAGAAGAAGAACAGTTCATATCTAACACAATTCTAGAAAATAGCTATCCAGAACAGTTTATAGCTAAACACATGATAATTAGCACAAAGGTAGATGTACCGCAAACTGTAGACAAAAACTTGCCTTTCAAAGGCGACAGTAATGTTGAGAATATAACCAGGAGACTTGACGTAGCACTTAGCAAAACCTATTTCGCGGCTCAATTACGTATACGATTTAACTCCACACCAGTTCCGCGTCCCCAGCTAAAAGATATACTGCCCGTACATGCTGCCTCTTTTCGTGTTTACCGTTTTGTTTGTTCCTGTGAAACAACGTACATAGACCGCACAACAGGTCGACCATCTGAACGCATGCGGGAGCATCATCCAACGTAGCTAGCTAGAGGATCGATAAAGGCTTGCTCATCCGCGGTCGCTGCACACTTGGTCGAATCGAACCATCTGATTAACCCGAGCGATTCGTTCAAACCGATCTATCGAGACTTCGGAGTGCAATCGAAGTGGGTCAAAGGTCGTTTATTAGCCATTACAATTCGCGTGCACTCACCCCCATTATGCTCACAAAAACGTCCGGTCAAAACATTGAACCTCCCTTGACCCTGTATCAACAGCCCGGATCGATCTGTTACGTGGGAGTACCGATTTGGCAAAAACACTATGAATCTGACTAACTTGACATTAATGATTACCATCCCTCACCCTATTGATTTACTACCCCTGTCGAACCCCATATAAACGTGTTGTATTTAGCCTGATGATGAAACACTGAAAACAAGCATTTGCTACGCGCTTCTTCTCATAACTGACAGTCCATTAGAAACCTTCGTTGTTTGATCGTTCCCACATATAACGTAAACAGTGCACTTTCCAAACTGGGAACTTTGTAAGCTTCACGTCATCATCCCGGTGATGGATAACTCATTGTCCAACAAAACTCGGCCTAATACTAGGATGGTCAAGTGGCCATTTTGTTGGTTAACGTTGCATAACTGTTCCGTAACTGTCCAAGCGCTCTATTTTAGTGACCTCTTGTCAGAATGAGGTCAACGTCGTCTGTAAATTTGATAAAAATCGGTCAGTCAGGTCGCACATTACAACGCTCTGGAATAGGCAAGTAATCAAACGGACACAGTCTCATCTTACATGGCACCACAACCTTCAGTGTTCGTCTTAACGAGTGAGCAAAGCGTTGGGCGGGTGAAGGATAGTGCCGTGAAATATTGTGACAAGCCAATATTGCTATCCTGATCTATACTGCTACCTTGATATAGTGGTCGGGCATGTGTGCTGTTTTGATTCAGCGGGCTATGCTGACTAGGACTTCGGTCATTCCAGGTACAACCTTGTCAGACAGGCCAAAGGGGAAGTCAGACGACAAGCAGTTACTCATAGGATTGTATATCGTACTACTAACCGCGTAGGAGTGCTTACGTAGGGAGGCATGATCTTATGGGCATACAGCAGAACTATTCTTATAGTTGCGACACTGCTATCTTCCGTATCAGGAAGAATGGGGCTAGAAAAGGTACCCTCAAACAAACAGCATTCCGATCACTCAACGGTTGACCGTGACCGCCGGCGTATTATCCAATACGGTCGAAAAATATCAGGTATCAATCAGAAGCCTGATGTAGTATCAAATAAATACACTGCGCGCAGCAGTGCTCAGAATCGGACAACAATGTTGTATGCACTGAGCCCTCGGGCTAGGCAAGCCTCGCACAGCCAAGTGAATCAGACTCTTCAGTCTTGGTCCGGGGTAGGGTCTTCCAAGAAAAACCTGTATCTTGTTGTCTCGAAGGTCAGACTCGGGGTGGAGTCCCTCAAGTCAACCCCCTTCCGAAGCATAAACCACCGGGAAGTATCAGAAGTTATCGTTCTCTTGACAGTGACATAATTCAGCCGACAGAACTTCCCCCTACAATTTCACACATAATGTTTTCTGCCTTCCATGTGTCTTTGGGCGATAATTGTTTTCTGAGGCCAAGACAATTGGTAAACATTGGCGCCTTCAATGTCCACACTCTCCGACAAGTCGGCCAGCAAGCTGCTCTGACAAGTACTCTCTCAAGTCTGGAGCTTGATGTGTGCTGTATCTGTGGGATACGCGAGTCTACGATTCTAGCACGGTTGTCCATTTGAGCTCACCACTAGATAAATGTCGATCCAAGCGCTTCTCTCTCACGGTTTCTGGTGACGCCGAAGCCGAATCTCGCGGTCAAGCTGGAGTGGGAAACACACAGAGATCCAGAACAGAGCGATGTTTGTTCCACTGGATCCCAGTGGACAGTCACTTGTGCGCCGTCAGACTCAATACGTCGGTAAAAGTCTGTCGTCGCAAATCAGAAAGGCCTCGAGTATTCGTTATATCGGCGTACGCTCCGACGGACAGCTGTTCGGATACTACCAAAGATGCGTTCTATGGCACCGTCGTTGATCTTCTGAAGCAAACTAAACACTCAGACATAATCATACTAGCAGGCGATTTGAATGCTCAACTTGGTCGTCTGTACCCAGAGGAGAAGCGGCTGGGAAGTATGTTTGGTGTCTGAGCACAACGCACTGACAATGGCGACAGACAGCTGCAGCCGTGCGCAGACCACGGTATCTATATTTCGAACACCGAATTCTAACACAGGAAGAAGCACTGTGTTAAATGGATACCTCCGTGTGCTTCACAGCCGTGGACACAGTTGGATCATGCAGCAGTCAGTTACAGGTGGCGCCACTCTGTTAAGGACCATCGGGCATTTCGGATCAACCACCCGGACTCGGACCATGCTGTTGTGTGTGCCCATTTTGTTGTTATTTACCCAGAGGCATTCGAGCGAGGAGTGTGAGGAACGCTTGCCGGGAAGCATTGGTAAACAAATTACCCAGTTCCAGCCAGATGAGAGAAAGTAACGATCACTGGGAACGAATAGCAGCAGCGATGAAAGTTTGCTATGTATGTAGGTATGTTCCAAAGAAGCTGTACAGTAGCGACAAATCTGAATTTCTGTCACGTCGATTAACTTCATGAACAAGCGTCGCTCGATTCCACCTGGTTCGGAATATGGTGACGACGTCGAGAACTTAAACGCAAGCTGACTAAAAACTTGCGTAAAGACCGTCGAGCAGTCGAAAGAAATACAAAGTCTTTTCACCTAGAAATAGCGGAAGATAATTCCCCTGATCCATGGTTGTACTGGCCGTCGAGTCGGTGTAAATGAGACCATCTGCGAAAAAGATGACCCACTTATCACCAGTCAATCGCGCCGACTTGACAGGTGGGCGGAACATTTTGAAGAACAGTTCAGCTGGCCGCATCCAGACCATGTGGACGACGAGACCCGAATGGTCAGTTATTCCATTCCAGACGATCCTCCGTCGAAAGCAGAAGCGCCTGGAAACTAAGTTACTGAAACGTAGCAAGGCTCCCGGTTCAGACCTCCTCCCTCCCTCCCTTTTCAAGGATGGCGAGGACAGCATGATATCAGAACTGACGAAACTTCCCCCAGACGATTTAAGAAACTGAAGAGGTACTTCATGATTAGGGCCTATCAACAGCCATTCCCGTTTTCAAAAACGGGGCTCGAAGTCTACGTAACAACCACAGAGTTTGGTGTCTGTTGCGTCCAAGTTACCCACTGGCCTCATTTTACGTCGGCTCACTAGGCCCAGAGGAAGCCAGATACGCGAAGAACAGGCAGGATTCCGATCCAGTCGATGTTGCGTTGATCATATTTTTACCTTGCGACGGATCTTGAAACATCGGCACTGTTACAGACAACCGACAGTCGTGGTCTTTTTGGACCTGAAGGCTGCTTTCGACTCAGTTGCTCGTAACGTTCTCTGGAGCTGCCTTCTACGCAATGGAGTACCAGAGAAATACGTGAATCTACTGAGATCACTGTACGCTCACTCTGCAAGCAGGGTGAGAGTTTATGAACAACTGTCTCGCGCGTTCATCACTTCGAGTAGTGTTCGTCAAGAGTGTCCGATTTTTCCCTTCTTCTTCAATTTTGTCATGGACGACGTTTTGGAAGGTGTGCCCGAGGAGTCCAGTGAGTTTGAGGTTGAGCTTCTTCCTGGCGTTTGGTTGACCGATCTGGAGAATGCTGAAAACATGCATACTATGCTGAACAAGGTGAGTGACCGAGCTGGTTTGTATGGAATGAGCTACGCACCTTCAAAGTGTAAAGCGCCGTTTCAAGACTGGGGCATTTCCACTCCAACTTTCTTCATTGCAGCTAATCCGCTTGTGGACAGTTTCACATACTTGGGTAGCACTATCTCATCAGCTTGTAATATTGTTGATGATATATCAGCGAGGACAGCAAAGGTACGAGTCACCCATGCCAAACTGCGTCATCTGTGGAGTCGAAAAGACGTCCGGTTGTCACTGAAAGGAAGGGTATATAATGCCTGTGTGCGTTCCATTTTGCTTCATGGTTCGGAAACGTGGCCTGTTCACAAGGAAGATATCAACAGGCTTGCTGTGTTCGACCATCGTTGTCTTCGCCAATTGGCCCATATTAAGTGGACTGATCGCGTGAGCAATGTGGCAGTTCGTCGGCGCGTATTCCGGAACGCTCGGGATGCACGGTCAATTGGCCAACTAGTCACGGTACACAGCTTGCGATGGTTGGGTCACGTATTCCGTATGTCATCTGGTCGTTTACCGTACGGGGCTTTATATACTGAGGCCACCAACAGTTGGGTAAAACCGTGTGGTGGTCAAGCAACAACGTGGTCACAAAATATGAAGACCCTGACTGCTCTATTGAGCAAAGTGGGTAGGTGTCGCCTGTCTGGATGGGGTTCTCGTGACCACTCAAACCGGTGGTTAGAGACGCTATCCGAGATGGCGATGTGTCGCAGTCGATGGCGTACCTGTATCCATACCATTTCTAATTATTTTGCTTATTTGAAAAAAAAATAATTTTCAACCACCTTAGTAACGTTTTCTTCTAGGGTATTCCACGTCACTGTTGTGGTGAGCGGCGGCCCGAGCCCCAGTACCTTTTGGTCAGGCTCGTGGCTGCTATAATGATTATCATGATGATGATGACTGGCGCCACCGTTCGGTGGGCGTTTGTTTTAGTGGGACAAGTGATTATCTAAGTCACATTCGAAAATCACGTGATCCCACAAATCTACGAGCAGTGGTTCTCTCCCAGCCCATTGTCTACTATCCGCACTGTAATGTTTGGCGAATGTGGCCTATAAGATCCCGGTTACGGGAGACGAACTTCGAAATGTGATACCAGCGACCATCAGACGGTTTGCAAGAAAGTGGGTTTTTTTTACTGACCCCGACAATCCAGCAAATCAATTGGCAACCGGAACAGAATGCGAGTGGAATAATCAAATACATGTGCCAAACAAACTACACACTGGAATGCTTTTACCTTCTCTTTGGGTCTAAAGAAAAGATAAGCACAACAGAGCAACTGTGTACATGATGCTTCTGTGCTTTTTCCGAACGAATCGTTGTTGTGTGGCGTTAAACCTCATTCATGATTGTAGGAAACTTACGGTGGACCAAAATACGTTTGTAGGTTCCATGGTGCTACGACTCAGCGGGCCACATGTGCAGTGATATTTGAAATGCAATGGCTCTGCGGCACAATGTCTCAAAACTGATTTAACCAAGTGAAAGAACACATGCGCTTTTGATAACAAAAAGTGTCTAAACAAAACTGGGATGAATGGCCCGTTCGCGAAGGTAATATATATTTTCGAGACCCTCTCAACGATCGTACAGGCTTACCAAAAGTGTGAAAGTAAATTAACCAGAACGATATGATAGCGTGTTCAACTGGTATTTACTGCAGGCTCAACTTGGTCTGTACCACCAAACCAAGAGGCACAAGTTTGTGACTGTTCTGTCTTCTTTGCATCGAAACCATAGTATAGAAGAAACCGTAAACGAGAGCTTAGTGTGTTTCCTTTTTATAACAAGCAACCGTCGTCTTGATATTGCCGACAGCGTGCTAGAGATGTGCAGTACAGAACGTGTCTCCAGTCGACAGACAATGATTTGCGATGGTCCACTCCCCATGGCCACCTTGAATGTCTGAGTGTGTAACCATAAAACGTCGGGTATATAGTTGAGCTGGACCTTAATGAACGAACTGAGAGAAGAATATGTACTGGCAGTTAGATTTCCAGTAGATAAAGATGCAACGTCTGTAAATCTCCGAAGTAGTGTGTTATGTAATTCATGCCAGGGAATATCATATGCACTTTGTTGCCTGCAGTCAGCGAACAATGTGTCGCACAATGTTGGCGCAGTGGACCCCCATTACGAATGAGTACTGTGTCGTAAATAAACCACAATTTGGTTTGATCGGCATATCACCTATTCACTGCGACCCATACGGCTTAGTGGCAAACTGATAACCTTTAGGCGCATGAAATCGTGCGGAGGTGCACATTGTAGAGAACTTAGTCTTCCAGTGTTGGCGACTAGTTTGTAATGATCACAAACCCTAATTCTATTAAATATACGCTGCTGACTTCAACTGGTATGGTTGTTCAATATTCAATTCGTCCTATAAAGCATGATGTATTTGCAGATCTAACTGTTGTCCCTTACCCACATTGAAGCAACCGCGACAGACTGGCGCGTGCAGCCAGACTGAGCAAATTTGATCAAAAAAATCATATTCTAATGCAGCCGCTAAGAAGTAACCGTTTTATAGTCGTACAGCTTGGCTATAACCCAAGAAATTCTTGAATTTGTCAAGTTCGTCTTTGTCATGGGAAGATTACTTTCTATACAATTCCTCGTTTCATATAGATTGAACACCAGCCACAACTGATCGCAGCTGTCGCATTCCCGTAGACTTTCCAGTCTGCCTTATTTTGCATAGAGAAAATGCATTGTTATTAACTCTTCTGACGGAAAAGCTGAGTGTGAGAACAACGTCTAATGGACGATCATCTGAGATGGTCCTGTTGTGTTCAGTAACTGGTAAATTGAAAATGTGGTCAAACTTGGCCATTCCAATGTTAATCACCAGGTTAATCAAGCCCCATCGAGGGTCGCTTAGTCCCAATTCATGAAAACACCCAACGATATCGTGTACGTCCTAGTAGCAAGCTACATCAAGAATTACCCTCGTTAGTATGTACGGTCCATATGTTCCATTGATATTGGGATGGATGACCAAGTGGGAATATCTTGACGTGGTAGTCAGATACGGTTGAGGACCATAGTGGATGGATTGCGGACAACACGAGTGACCGAACGACTCATCACTCGACGAAATTGGACAGACGGACGGGGATTGGCAAGCAAAAATTCACCAAAGAAAGCGTCAGCCAAACATACAGATCTAGGCAGAAGTGCACATGGAGTTTAGACGGAAACCTCGCTGCGTTGTGGGTTAGAATTCTAGCTCATAAATGCAAACGTACGGATTGGACGATAAAGATTTTGCGTTACTGAATGACATTTCGCTACAATATAACTGGCCACCTGCGACAAAATGGCAAGTTGTAACTTCTTTTGTTCCCAGAGAGATATACGTTTTTCTAATTTGTAGCGCCATAGCGGTATACTGGATAACTTATTGTTCATGTTACAACAAGAACAATCAGGAAGATAGGTAAAAATCCAAAGCAGTCCAAATTGATTAATTCGCCTTTTCATATCTTTTCCACATGAACTAGTCCCGATGTCACTTTCACGTACCTCATGTCACTTTTTCGTGACTATGTGTCATTTTAAGGCAACCTGACTGCTTCATTGAGCAAGGTGGGTAGGTGTCGCCTGCCTGGATGGGGTCCTCGTGACCAATCAAGCCGCTGGTTAGAGACGCTATCCGAAATGGTGGATAAAACATTGCGGTCAAAATGATCGAGTGCAAAGAAACGAATGAGACACACTAACATCAAATGTTAGTGCTGTTTCTGACGCATACTTCGATAAAAAGCGTTACGCAACCATACATTACTTGACAAAAAGTAGATCCAAAATCCAAAATTTGCTTGCAGAAAGAAAGGCTTTTTCAGACAAATAAAACCCAACTTCGCCGCAGGAAGGTGGATGGAAATAGTATGAGCAAGGAGACTCCAAAATAATCGGTCCAACGACGACATGTGCATTCATACAGTGCAAGGTGATGGAGATCCAGATCATGGATCAGTTGCGATCTGATCAGCTGGAAGAAGCGAAATGATCTTTGTGTACGGTAGCCACAAGTAGTTATTGCAAGAGTACTTGCTAACAATACTGAACGTCCAGAATGAACAAGTGTCTCAAGGTAGCAAACATCCGACCGACCAGTAAATCCCACCGTAGTAGTAAGTGATCAATGGCAAGTTGTGTAATCGACAGACTATCGAAGATGTCGAATGGACTCTGAATTTCACTGTAAGTTGCGGATAGAATTCCTGATCGGACAAGAACTGATCCACATAATTTAGGCTTGGAAAGGCTAACACACCGTATGGCAGTCTATGTAGGCTAGCAATGTAACCGCCGCCATTATTATCGGGAATGCACACGGATTTCGTTTTTCACGCTTTGTCCAGTTGTTTACGGCACTCGGGATCTGGTGTCCCGCAAGACGGGTCGGTGATATGTCATGTCCATGGGAAAGCCGATTGAGCGAGGAATTAATTTTGGTCAGCGAAGAGTACCTAGAGGATCGATGTCAGGAAGAAAATATATGTGCGTAAAAGTACAGCTAGTTGAAATTGTGGATGGTGCCTTTTTAATGATGAGTTCTAGCAGGCTGATTCCGATCATGCGTATCGTCCAATAGTACCAAATATGCATGTGTGAATTTTGCAAACTGAATGCTTCAAAATGTACTATTCATTTATCTGTCTAGGACAGAATGAAATTATAGATGACTACGAAGGGTGAAAATGCGCAGCGATTGAGAATCAGTACTTGCAGAGTTCACTTTTGGCAAGCCAGTGGAAAGTTCACCATAGAACAGTGTGACCCAAGTATCACATCCCATTTCCATACATGTGTGCGCATTCAGGGAGCATGACATTGGTGCATACTTTAGCAGTGCCTCAGAAAATTAAAGAAACCCCAAGTAAACGAGTCGGGTCATGTGTGCTTAAAAAATCAGACACAGACACAATCCGAGAACGTTGTTCGCGAATTCTGTAACACATTTTGCCTTGTTCACTTTTCCTCGGTCAAATCGGGAACGGATGTATGTGACAATCGATCACAAACTATTGAACCGTGATAAAAAAAAAGAATCATGCGGATATAGCAGCTAAATTTGGATGGGACGAAAGAGGGAGGCAGAACGCTATAATGATCGCCACCTGGTTTGAATGAAGCATCGGCTGGTTAACTGAATGAAAACCTGATGATTTCCTATTTCTCTGTTCATCGACCGGCAGTTAATCACGCACATGTCTTCAGTAATTTAAGCGCCAGTGAAGGAGAGGAAACGGAAGGCATTGCTGAAAACCGACATAACCGCTTGTTCACTTTGGTAATTTATCGAGTGGTCAACTAGTATCACAGACACTGTGTGTTGTGGGTTGATCAAACGTCATTTTGCGCTAAGAATAAACAGTCGGAAATGGAATGCCCGATGTTCTTTGCTGGATTTCCAAAGTCCACGCGAATTCACCTAATAGTCCAAAATAAACTGATTCAATTGGAGCAAGGTTGGCAGTAAGCGTTGTCTTGATCATACATTCCCACGTGCATAACGAGTTCGATCACATAGCTTAATGCATCAGGATGCACTTTCTGACAGACATTGACCGACGTTAGGTTAGACCTCCCTGAGCCGCCACAAAACAGACTGACGTGAAGCTGAACAATAGCACAAGTGGTGGTGAAGACTAACCACCCATTGTCATTACTATGAGGCGTCTAATGGGTGCCATTGCATGTCACCAACTAGATTACATTAATTAAGAAGAAAAACTGAAGCATATCACCCTGTGGATTGTTCAGCTCTACATTAAACCATCGATATCAGAGGCGAAGGGACATGAGACAACACTACGTGAGTAAAGTAAGCCTAGGGTCAGTGTGGCATTTAAGCACCATTGTGAACCACTGATATATTGCTGTCTATGACGATGATGATGATGAGGGCCAGAAAAACGTATCGTTCGACGTGGTTTTTGTGCCGCCATTGTACCGTGTACAAGGTTCACTCCCTGATTTATTGTGTTCATTGAGACAGCAACTAGAGTAGACACTGCATTAAACCAAGTACGAGTTACTCGGATGCAGATATCTGAACAATGGTGAATTCAAGAAGCAGACTAGCGGAATGAGGAAGGATAACTTATTGAAAAAAGGAACTGTTAAGAAGCTAAAGGTGGACAGGAAAGTCGGAACCGTGGATCGAGGAATCCGGGAAGTGGTCACTCAGGAACAACCAATAAAGAGGACGGACGACTGTTGAAAACTATAAATTTAATCCCTTTACACGTGATATTACGTTACATGAGTTGTTCCATCTCAAAGCCTCCATACCGACATTGCAGCGATCCTAGAATAATGGATCAGGGCGCATGCGTCCAGAGTTTTACATCTTCTAAGTGGACCCTTCCTTATCCGATGCATATACTATACACGAATCACGGTAAGCACATACGAACTATTTGGGACGTATGGTCAATGCTAAGATTGGATTACGACCCAATATATCAAATCGAAAGAAGAGGGGGAGAATAGTGATCCCCTTGCTAATTACTCTGCTGACTGGAAATCGACATGAGATGATCGCGGCGGGTGGTAGAAGTATGAGAAGCGCAATGTAAGCTGTATCTATAAGGTTCATCACGATTACTGTGGCGATTGTGTAAACCTTCGATTTCACTTCCCATAAATGTTTCAAACAGTCAAATGAGCATTACAACATACCGTGAAAGCACGGGCAAATTGTCGTGAGCCATTTCATTTGCTCATGGTCGGGACGCTGCTTTTTGAACTCAGGTGTATACCGTGACCAAAACAGCTGTCCCAGAAAGCTTGAAAAAAATGACCTTCCCTGATCAAGTTCAATAGCGAGAGTAAACGTATCGCAAGGTGTTCAAAGTTCGTTTCCTATTCTTGATCGTGAACGTAAAACACTGCCTGGAAGCTGATGATACGCATTCTTCCAATGTAAAGCCCACTGGTGGCCGCTTCTACTCTGATCGCAACAATCCTCTAAACATGCGTGTAGAGACCAGAATCGAAACAGTCACTAGTAAATTGAACATCACGGCTGCCTAATGAAAGCGTGGCCGGAGTTCTAGTCTTGGCAGTGGCAAGGATATGCACTACTAATGAGCTCTAATGAGTGCAAAACTCGAGTCAAGTGCTTATTTTCGAAAGGGGCCGACTGGAAAGTCTATGGGAATGGGATAGCTGCGATCAGTTGTGGGTAATGTTCAATCTATATGAAAACCGGAATCCCCTACTACTCACCAGTAATCAAAATATCCCCCAATAAGTCAATGATTTCTGTGATTTCAACTTGGAGAGAAGTCCTAGTCGAGGGGTCATCGATTGGAGTTAACAGACAGTAACTGTGTCTCCTCCCGAGGCGATCGAGCAACTTGATCATTACTCACAAGCAAAAGTGGTTGAGTGTTCACATATGATAATTCGGTCAGGCCTAATGTGAGGTCAATGGCGCAGTGGTAAACACGGTTGCTTCATGAAAGCGTGACCGGAATTCTATACCCGTCCATGGCAAGGATATGCACCGCTAACGAGCACTAATAAGAGCGGAACTCGAGTCTAGTGCTTGTTTTCGAAAGGAGCCGACTGGAATATCTATGGGAATGCGACAGCTGCGATCAATTGTGGGTGATGTTCAATCTATATGAAAACCAAAATCCTCTACTACTCATCAGTAATCACTAATAGGTTGTTACGAGAGCAGTGCATGTTATCAGTTCTAAAGCAAACAAACTGTTCGAGTAACCAGTTTGTATGCGACAAACAGAACCAAATAATCCAATCTTTTGTGTGAATGGGGTAAACGACACAATGACATCTCACAATGTGTCTTCCTTCGTTATCACTTGAAAGAGTGAGCATTGCATATCATAAATAAGTGTGGTAAGCAATGTAAATGAGAATCAAACAGTGAGCAACTGGAAGAAAGCGGACGAGACACGCAGCTAAAAGCCGATTCCTCTGATGATTGTCCAGGTGCCACAACCCCGACAGAAGATGAACAATACAGACAGCCGGAGTTAGTAATCCACAGCTGATACTGAGCAGCCAGATAATTTCTTTCAAACGAACATACTAAAAACCAGTCAACAGTGTCTATCTGGTTATGAGATTTGGTTATACAACATTGCAAAGCAACCTTTTCCCATAAAAAATTTGAACATAGGAGTCAGAAACACTTTTCTGCACAACGTATCTCTCGAGCACATTTCGCTGCATCTCATCAGGTACATACTGCAGTCTGTGGGTTTATATGGCAAAGTTCAATGGCCATTGTGAAGCTAAACAACAAAATCAACAACCGCATAAACACACGCACACTCACACACATCCATACACATCAATTACCAGGACAATTTGGTACTGACGAACAAGTCTTTCTGTACACAGAGGAGTGGCTTCTATTTGCTAATTGCTATCGCCTCCGCGAACCAGAGAGGCCTTCAATTTTTTGTTGCGTAACGTATCCGAAACGCCTTTTCCAGGTTCAATTGGGGTCGACAAGTCAACAGGTGTCAGGCGGTCGATGACGCTGGCTCCCTGTGACTTGTTACATTCTGACTTGAGTCCGGTATTGTAGTATCCACGGTCGTTTTGCAAGCCCAAACTGGAATGTGTTCGTTGACCCGATGACGTAACTGCCGTTCCGTTCTGCCTATGTAAGTGGCCCGGCACTCACACGAGAATTCGTAAATGATGTAAGATTTGGCATTGAGTGGTAGCGGTGTTTTCAAAGGCGGTGTTGGGATTCGGATGGTGGCGAACAGCATCACCTCTGTGTACAGAAATACTTGTTCGTCAGTACCAAATTGTCCTGGTAATTGATGTGTATGGTTGTGAGTGAGTGTGCGTGTGTTTATGCGGTTGTTGATTTTGTTGTTTAGCTTCACAATGGCCATTGAACTTTGCTATATAAACCCACAGACTGCAGTATGTACCTGATGAGATGCAGCGAAATGTGCTCGAGAGATAAATCGTACATAACACTGACCACTTGAGTAGTACAAGGTTTTCAAGAGAGGTTTCAAGAAAGGCATCAGGATCTCTTGCGAAAACCATAGGGGAATTAGTTTGACCACAGCCATTTCTAGGGTTACGGCATCCATTGTACATCGTCGAATAACTGCAGTTCAGGAGGCAAACATTAGGGGTGAACAAAAAAGGTGTCAGTCTGGGCGAGGATGTACTGATCAAATTCCGGACCAGTGTCATATATATATCGTCGGCCAACAATCGTCATATTTCTCGATTATAAAAGTAGGCTCAATTCAGAGGATCGACCTACACTTTTAGAGTCACTCAAAAGCAGGGGCTTACCAACCAAGTATATGAACATACTGTGGGCGCTTTATTCCCATAGTTCAGCTCATGTTAGGGTTTTACGGTGAACTGTCTGACAGTTTCAGCACCAAGAACGGCGTACGACAAGGTTGTCCATTTTCACCATTTTTGTTTAATTATGTGGTAGAAGATATAATGGAGGACTGTCTGCGGCAATCACAAGATACATGTGTGGATCTCCTACCTGACTGATCTTCATTATGCTGACGATAAGGTGTTGTTGTTTGACACTTTACAAGCAGCAAATACAACATTATAGGCTATTTCGCGTTCTGCTAAGTACTTCGGAATGCGTTTTGCAGCCTCAAAATGCAAACTGCTTCTGCATGGTTGCAGCGATTATGTAGATTTAATGGTAGATAATGAAGTCATGGAGGTTGTTGACCGGCTTGCATAATTGGGAAGCTGCATCAGCGGCGGCGGCAGAGATGTAGGGAATGAATTAGAGACAAATATTTCCAAGGTTAGGGCGGTGTTCGCTAATCTGAGACACCTATGGTGACAGTGAGCTATCTCTCCGGGTTTTAAGGGTAGTGTATGTAAGACGACAGTGAAGGCCACATAACATTACGACAGCGAAACTTGGACATCTGGGTTAGAAGACGTGAACCTTCTTCAGGTAGTTGACAACCAATATCTGCGTTCGGTAACACATACAGGGTGGCACCAGCGCGTAAGCAACGAGGAGGTTAGGAAGCGGGTATTTGGTAATGATGGTTAAACGAATTCTTCTGTTCAATCCTTACATTTGCACAGACTTAGGTGGTTAGGTCACGTACTAAGGATGCCAGCTAGTCGTTTGCCACATCGATCACTCTTTTCCGACGCCGCTACCGACTAGCGTAAGGTTCACGAACGGGTTGGTCATTGTAGATCGGGTTCGTCTACCGGGCTGGGGCCCTCACGATTCACAGAGCTGATAACTGGAGATTTTAAGTGAGAAGATGACTAATCGAGCTCTGTGGCGTGAATGTTGTTGTTTGACCGAGTTGTCTGTGAAGTGAGTGCACTTAATGACGCGGAACAATTAAAGCCGTGAGGTAGCTGTCTTGCTGATTACGCCTTACTTTCACCTACAGCACGGTTGTTTGTTTGCAAGGTGTAGGCGCCTTGATGTTGTTTGTCTGAATACAGACGTAACTGTTTTTAGTAGTTGGGTCCCTTTCCTCTCCCCGTCTTTCTTTCTTCTCTCTTTCTATACAGGGTTTGCTTTTTTCCTTCGTGGTTATGTGGCAGTTAGGAATCAGTATGAACCGCTGATGTATAGTCGTCTATGATGATGGTGAGGATGATGACACGGTTTGCAAGAGGAACACCACATATATGTAATCATTTTACCCTGGGTGTGCGTACATGGTCGTTGAAGGTTAGTGAGATTTCGTCTTAGGATGGTTCAGTATTGTTTTGGAAATTCGGAGCGATCTACGCGTTGCTCCGGAGACCCGATTGCCACGTCCGCTTCCACCAGTTGCGTACTGAACCTAATATACTTATTAAGCTCATTCGGTACGGTGGGGTCTTTGGTTTGTTTCAATACTTTGAATATGCCCGATTCAGTCACTAAGAGGAAACGCGTAACATTACGCGTTTCTTAGAGCCTGGGCCACAAACGGACGATCCTTGAGGGAATACTAACAAAGTTAATGTCTAGTGAAGCAAATGAACTCAAGAATTACGTTCATCAAATTGTGGTGAAGGACGAAAAGAAAAAAAACAAAAAAATTGCGAAAGCAACTCAACCCAATCAAACCGAAGGCTGAATTTCCCAGAAATTTTTGGCGGCACGTGCACAATTTCTCCTCTTTGTTTCTGGATATAGTTGCTCTCAAGGTAATATCGTTAGAACTGAGATTATGTTGTCCTAAGAATAGATTTTGGCTGCTAGACTTAAAAACCCTATTTGAAAATCTTCATGATCAATTGGGTGATCTCCAACCATCATCAGCTGTTGATCCTGAGATGCGCGAAGTAATCCTAGTTCAGTTTTGTTATCAACAATGGTGAGTGACGAGAGAGAACTTCGCTTCCCTGAAATCTCTAAGACAGAATGAGAATACAGCGATACCCAGGCTTCACAAAGATGCTGGAATAGTCATCTTGGACAAAGCCGATTACTTAAGTGAGATGGATGTGTTATTGGGAGATAAAACCAAATTCGTTACCATACAAAGCGAAAAGGACAAAACAACAGTTAGTGAAGAGTCATTAACAAAAGGCCTGATATACTCTGCAACATTTGAGAGAATTAGACCAGTAGGCACAGTAATTCGTAGACTCTAAGGATTACCCAAGGTGTATAAAAACGGTGATTTTAGATATGCGCAATTCTCAGTATCACACAACGGCGGAATGGCTCGTCACATTATTAAAGCCAGTTAGGATTCACAGCTTGAGGGATTTCCTCGAATATGTGAAAACATTAAAACAGCTGAACGAAATAGACATGCGTCTATTCTCGCTTGATGCCACATCTCTCTTCACCAATGTCCTACTCAATGAAACGATTGGGCTTCTCGGACAATATACTGGAAGTAATTACATCAATCTGGGAATACCAGTAGAAGAACTGAAGCAGTTATTATATCGCTGTACATAAAACGTTCAGTTTAAGTTCATTGGGAAATTCCACAGTCAAAAGAACGGAGTGTAATGGGGTTGGCACTAGGCTCATCGTTGGCTATCTTTATGGCAATATAATGTCATCCCTTACAAACGTTATGTAGAAGATGTCATCTGTGTGGCAGATGAATCTAAGAGCTTTAATGAGATGCTGACTCATTTCAATACCCTAGAACCTGAATCATCCGCAGGTATCGCGTTTCTAGACGTGCGTATGTCTCGTTACGAGGAAAGCACTGTACAACGGAAGTTGTATCATAAGCTAACTTGGACGAGCCAGTACACAAACTTCAATAGTTTTGTACCACTAAGACAAAAGAGGAATCCAATCCGACATCTAATAGACAGGGCCACGAAAACATGCTCGAGCGACACCATTGAAGAGGAGAGGTAGCTTATATTTAGTACACTCGTTGAAAATGGGTATTCGGAGCAATTTATTCATACGAATATGCTAATAAGCGTTAAAACAGTAAAAACAAACTGCAGACAAAAAGTCTGTTTATATTTCCATGCCCTTTAAGGATAATAATATCGCTGAAAGCGTAACCAGAAGGCTTAGTATGGCTATTAATAAAACATTACGCGTTTAGTTTACCTACACACCAATGTTGCGCTCCCAGTTGAAAGATATATTACCTGTTCACATTGCCTCTTTTTGTATTTACCGTTTCGTTTGTTCCTGTGGAACAAGCTACACAGGCCGCACAACGCGGCGATAATCCGAACACAATCGAGCGCACCAACCTGTGTGG
>JTDE01000422.1:40997-55545 GCA_014338405.1 Paragonimus skrjabini miyazakii | reverse complement strand
GGCCGCACAACGCGGCGATAATCCGAACACAATCGAGCGCACCAACCTGTGTGGCTAACGCGAGGATCGATAAGGCCCTGTTCATCTGTGATGGTTGCGCGTCTGATCGAGTCAAACCACCTGACCAATCCAACCGATTCGTTCAAGCCAATCCATCGAATATGTGGGATACAATCGAGACAGGTCAAAGGTCGTATTAAGAATCGACCATCTGTGACTGTCAAGTGTGAACACAGAAGTGCAACTTCAGAGTAAGTGTAAAAATAAATGATCGGCGAAACGAAAAACAAAAGTGTTTAGCTCAAAGTGACGATGAGAAAACGATGGAACGATCAATACTCGTGACTCCGAACACACATACACACACACAAATGATGAAAGGCACTATAATAGCAACTGGCTGTACAGTGGCATTCTCAGAAGTACGGGAAACGTGCCTGTCTGAGGTTCAATGCTTGATATACCTGAACTTACGAATTTCAAATGAACGCCGCTTATGGCTGGTAATAATTTTTGTATCCAGATAGGTTTCTTCAGACAGTTTCTCTCATAAAATATAACACATCCGCAGTGTAAGAAAAAACCACGACAGGAAGTGGAACTCTAGTTAACTTACCCGCGGAACAACCGTGTTGACCACTGTGTCATTGATTACCCGTTAAGTACAACTAAGCGCTTGTGTGTAATGCTCACATTGCCCGATCAAATCGAGAAAAGTTACAGTAACTGTTCGATTTAGTCCAGTTAATAACCCTGCGACCAAAGGTTTTCAGTCAACCCAAAAAAATAGTTGGTCGAGAGTGTTCACTAGCTGATGGTTGAAAAGATTACCTGATGTTAAATCTGCGATCAAATATGGATAACCATCAAGCTCTGTGACTACTCATCGTCATAGTCATGAATTCGTGAGGCTGTGTTGTTAACATTCTTGAGATTAAACGTAAAAATGTAAGTTAATGACCTTCACGCCACGCAGCGTTGTTGGTTGTCATACGTTCATACGTGAAGGAGTCGATTGGTATTGTAAGGCCACCAAAAATTTTAACAGGAGCACTCAAAGTAACGGAGGATCCAATCAGCAACCTGTGATAATTACTGAGCTACCTAGCATGCACATCAACGACACTGAAATTCGTCTTGAAAATGAGGTATTTAAGAAGCCTGAAATAGGTACGCCGGCAAGAGTGATTCAAATAAAGGGAACTGTTTCCACATAAGTTCTGTTCAAGACCACCAGAATTCAGCCAATTAACATAGGTTAGAGTCATCAACTTGCACTGCTGTCGAGAATACTTGGGGGGAACAGCCACCTTTAGTAGGGAATTCTGGGTAACCCAAATCGACCTCTTAAGATCACGACACTCCGAATCGTACCTATCGATACTACCTCCGGAAGAGATAAGAGCACTGACAAGAACTGGAAGCCAAAAATGGACATCGAAATTTGATATGCAAATGGGAACAAGCAATATTTACTCATATAGTTCTACAAGCGTTGTTAAATAATCCACAGATGTACACACATTTATAGACATGCCCAGCTTTGAGTTATACTGTGGATCAGTGATATGGCTTGAGTACAGTAAAGTACTCCGTAACAGCATAGAAAGCAACAAATTTTGTAAGGGGATAACAACAATCTTACAAATGCGTATATTAAGAACTGCGATACGTTACTATTTCTGAAAACAATAATGCTGTCACAAACTGTAAGCTGATTGGTGCAGTACAAAACAAAGAACCTAGGAAATAGCAGAAGGTGTAACATTGAAGTTGTTCGTCCAATCCTGATGTGGTATCTTAACGCGACGTTCGGATTGGTCTTTGTTAGATCTTCTATTGTGTTAGGGTTTGGATATACTTTAAATCGAATAGATTTTCACCACAACTCCCTTCGGAGATATTAGGAACTTCTGAGTGATCCCTACAGAAAGTCACCGTAGATTACGTAGATTAGGAAGACGGAAGAGAAATGAAAAACACCGCCAGTAAATGTTCGGTTCACGGAAAGAATGAACCTAGTTAACCAGAATAATCGATGTAAAAAACAGTTACAGCATTATGGGAGGATGAGTGGGAGCAATCTACAGACCTAAAAATACTATGACCCCAAGAAGAATATAAATGTGATGGGGCTACAGCTTGTCGTACACGTATATCTACAAGCAATGCTAACATGACCATGACTTAAACCTATCTTCCTCTTTTAACAGTCAGCTTTGGTTGTACGTTAGAAACCGCCGCACTTTGGGATTTATAAGCAGCTTGGAGGTAACATGAACAAAAGCGATACTACCAGTCATCAAAAGTGGTTCCGAGTCCTCCATAAAAGTAGAAGTGATTACTAAAACGCAACGACATAAGATACCTGTTCAGTTGCACATGAAAAATAAAGAGGTGTGGCCGTTTCATGCGCCGAACTAATACCACGCTTTAGAAGGGATGGCTAAAACCATGAGCTCCAGCGATGCCCATATTTCCGAAAGGCAGACAGCGCAAACCTTGATCAAGAGCCCATCATCCGAAGTGTAAGTGAAAAATAAGCACAAAAACTGAATGTGGACATGAAATTTTAAAAAAAGAGTCCAATCTAATCAAGCGGAGTGTAACTCTTTTGCCAGTCGATGAAAATCCGTGACATTGTTAATTTTAGTAAACATCGATCGTTGACACCGTACGGCAAGAAAGCTCCGCCCACACAAAAATGCTTTCAAAACAGACCATCACTCGAATCACTGGCACAAACAGTAGTTCCAAATGTGACAGAAGATTGGTACAACGACTGTTGTTTTCAGTCGTTGATGCAGCTTTAAAAATAACTCCCCAGACGAAATATATATTTTTTAGTGGTTTTAGCCTTACATAACTTGAACAATACTCACAAGTCAACCCTTTCTGAAGAGAAGTACTCGGGTTGAGTTTCGCTCCTATTAGAGCTCGTCAGTACTATATATCCTCGCTACAACCAGGACTAGAATTCCGGCCACTCTTCCATAAGGTGACTGACGCGGCATTGACTACACATTAGGCAAGCCTACTCAACAGTAATCAAAATATTGTTCAACTTGTCAGTTATGGTTGTAGTCATCGACTGGAGTTAACAGGACAGTTACTGTGTTTCCTATTGAGACGACCGGACGATCTGATCAGTACTCACATACAAAAGTGGTTGGCTGTTCAGATGTGAGAATCTGGCAGTGCCCAATGTGAGATCAATGGCTTAGTGGTCAACATGGTTGCCTCACGAAAGCGTGGCCGGAGTTCTAATCCTGGTCGTGGCAAGGACATGCAGTACCGATTAGCCCTAAAAGGAGCGAAGCTCGAGTCCAGAGCTTCTTTTCGAAAGGGGCTGATTGAAAAATCCATGGGAATGCGACAGCTGTGATCACTTGTGGGTGATGTTCAAGTTATCGTAACCAAAATCCCTTACTACCGACTAGTTGCATATTTGTTACACTACAAAAGCTGAATGAATGCGGCCCAACTGGTTAGCAAATTGCATTGGTACCGACCTCGAGGATAGGAGTGCAAAAAGAAAATAACGTCATAAGATGAACTTCACCCACTGCGACCGGGTTGATTTTCACCTGGCATCATCAGATGAGGAAGATAGCCGGACAGTGATTGCAACTGGCAAGCTTCCTGTCTTCAGCCCATAAGACACCGGGATCTGTGAACCTTGCTGGAGACGGGACGGTTAGGACAGATAGCGTTAGGGTCAGGGTGAACTTGACCCGAAGAACACGATTTCGCTGTCAGAAATCAGATATCTCAAACCGGTACTGAGATATGCACCGGCGTGGGCTTCAAATATTCCTTCGCGCATTCACGCGGCCACAGGGTCAATGATTTTCTATGAATATCGACCAGTTTCTCCTGTAAATTCACAAAGCGTCTGGTGGCTAAATACATTGCCTATCCGGAGTCTGCTATGTGCGTGTTTTCGTTGGTTTTTGTCGTTCGTAGTTTGGGGGTCACCCGGAAGGGGTTTCTATCCGCGTTATTCCTTCACCTTTGCTCGTATTAGTTATTTGCGCTAGTAGGATTCAGTAATAACAGTTGGCGTCAACTGGACGTCCACGGATTGGACAAACACCGTCGGCCTCAGATTGCTACTTTGTTTCAAAGACAACAGCGAAATTAAGTAACTGAGACAGCAACAAAAACTCTAAAACTGTCAACTGCTAAAGTTCTTGGCAATAGGTCATTTGGACTCGTTCAGTCTTCTTACGTAATCGAAACCTCTATTTACTAGCACTCGGCGGAGCTAAGTCTGACAAAACCTATCGGCGTGTATAGTGTGCAAAGAAGTCTTTGATAAAACAGATCAGCTATCCATTGTACTGGCTATGCCGTTTGTAGTTGATATGGCACGATGTTCCTTTCGTTACCATGCCCGAAACACGACTGCATGTCTAACAAGTGACTGATGACAGCAAACGAAATGCATACTCGACTACTCCTCTACCCGCATTCACAGCTTGGATCACACATACTTTAGCTGCATAAATCTTCTCCATATATCTTTAACGTTAAAACAATCAACTTCAAGCTAAAGGGCAAAAGACGCGCCTCAGTTCCTAAGAGGTTAAACAACTACTACCGGTTTCCGTCTGATTAGATGAAGACTGACTACAAACAAATTAGTTGTCATTTGTCAGGCATATCGATTAGCCGTACGGCTGGTCGGTACAAACTCTGTACAATCCAAACGAACAAACACCGTCATTATTACTAATAAGTAGTGTGGCAGATTTATGAATTTAGATGAGACCCAATTGTGAAGAGTCAGGGCTTCGGCTGGATTCGAACCGGCGACAGAAACACCATGCCTCAATGCGGCAAGCGCTCTACCAGCCGAGCTACGGAGCCACGCCAGGAGCTCAGAAGTTTCACATTTGGACTCAGTTACCCTCCCGTTCCATTGTCTCTTATGGACTCCACCAAATGATCCAGGGGATCGATTGCTCCGGCAGGATTTCTCGAACAGTTTACGCTGGAATCCACCAACGCCACTGTTGAGCATAGAAATTGTATTGCATTGGTGGATTCCAGCGTGAATTGTTCGAGAAATCCTTCCGGGGCGGTCGATCCCCTGGATCATTTGGTGGATTCCATATGAGACAGTGAGACGGGTGGGTAACCGAGTCCAAATGTGAAATTTCTGAGCTCCTGGCGTGGCTTCGTAGCTCAGCTGGCAGAGCGCTTGCCGCATTGAGGCATGGTGTTTCTGTCGCTGATTCGAATCCAACCGTCATTATTGCTACTTACTCAGTACTCAGTTAGCCGTTTCTGACCCAGCCTCAAGCTCGTTTAGCCAGCGGACATCGTTTTTATTGATTTCTCGTCATTTTCCATTCGGGAGCAATGTGAGTTGACCAAATATCATTTGTCGTTCGAATAGAGAATTTTTTCCTAGCGACCTATCTTTGAATACTTCCACAAGTACTGTCTCGCCAGGATAAGGGCGACAGGCTTGTATGTTCGCCTCTCAGTAAGTGCAACTTGTGAGATGAGAAGGCTTCAGGGTGGAAGGTCGTACAAATTCTCCTCAAGAGGCTGCGTGACATTTGTGCCGTTTAGTCCACGGCTGCATTATACATCAACGGTTAACTTGCTTGTCAGCAACGTCCATAGAAAGTCAAATAATTTGTTGTGAAAACACCGGCTAACCACGATGATAAATGGGTGAATTACGAAGGTAAAACCTGTAGAATCTTTTGCTGATAAAAAAAATACACTAAGCCAACAGTCGTATGGTTGTTAAGTCACCAAAGTGAAAATGATTTGAAATTCGATCCTAAATTTTAAAATCCATACTCAGGTTCCTGAATACGTACATTCCCAAATTCCTTCACTGAAACCAAAACTAACATAAAGCATTCCATTTTCCGTACCGAGTTGTTACATGGAGACATTTATCTCAAAGTTGACTTGGAGCTAGTTCCCAAAAAATGATCATAACAACGAAAGAGAAAAAGTGAAACGGAAAGTAATAGCAGATTTACAAGAAATCTACAGACTGGAGAAAGCTGGGAAGATTTATCTGTCTCTAAATCTACATTGATCGGTTTCGAAACTTTCGGAACGTCAGCAAAAGCTAGGTGGTAAATTATAAAACGTCACGGGAAAATAAGCAGAACGAAAATCCAACCACAGCCTGTCCGACATGCTGTAAGCTCATTCGGGCGTGCAGCAAACACTAGCTGACTAACAGAGAAAATGAGAAGACGAGTACAGTTACACCATACCACATTGATTTTAATTGGCAAGCTGTTTGATGTCTGGAATGTGCGTGTCATGGCTGTGCTCAAAGTTATCTACGGATTACAGTATAACGACAGACTCCAGTAGGTTGTTCCAAACTGAACATACCCGAACAGTGACATATTTTGGTGTTCCATAGGCACGGAAGAGACAGCAGCTGTTATTTCTGAGACAGTTCATTCTCATATTCAGAGATTTATGAAGCAGGTGAAACAGCGTAACCGTAAAAGGAACTGCATGTAACTGTTGAGTAACGCCTAAAACAAAACAGATCTCCAAACTGAAAACAAATAAAATCCAATTTTTTACAGTACCGAATTAAGCAATTGATTAAAATCATTTCAGTGCAAACTTCAACCGTAATGCTAGAGGTTATCCAGCAATACTCGTTAAGTAAACCAATGTAGTGGCTCCACGCCGTAACTGGGGTCAATTACACATTCAAAACGCAGTAGAAATCCAAAGTCGAAATAGCATGTGACCAAACAGATGATGCATGTACACGGTAACAAAAGCTGAACAACAGTAAACAAAGGAGGAAAGTGTGTGTTTGGATGTGACATCAGCGGTGGTATGCGTTGAACCACGCGCTGCTGCACACGATTGGCTGCATCCGTTTCAGACTGCTGCTAAGTACACACACCTTTATTAAACAAACCAGCCTGGGCAAACTGTATTAAAAGCGTCTTCACTACATGCTTCTTGTTATTTCTTCCTTGAGTTTACAAAATGTAAACGAACACAAAAATGCAATCGTTCCATATATCCTAGTTAGAATCGAAATAGATTGCAGACATAAAAACTGCAAACCTGAGTCTGCAAATGAGCAGACTGTCTAATCTATATTCAAGCACTCAGAAAAACTCCATCCTGTACAGAAACAATGAAAAATGGCTGTATCAGAAGTACACTAAAGCGGCATCACTCATCAAAGCGAGGATTATGAAGACAATTTTTATGTTAATCCCACACAGACAATGTCCAATGATTACTGATCTTCATCAACTGGTGTCTCCCAAAAACTAACCACAAAAAGTGCGAACATATCTCCAATAAAGGTTCCTTGGTGCATATTCGAGGTGGGTCGGCCCCGCCGATCAATGAACATAGGTGTCTCACTCCATAGGGTTCCTAAATGGGTTATATATATATATATATGTATGGTAGTATACAGTAGCGTATATATGTATACATATATATATATGAAGATGAGAAACCCGGATACCACGTATGATATTGTCTGGGAAACCCCCATGTGACTCAATTAGTAGTACGGAAGTGAACATCTCGTGATGCAAAAGCTGGAAACCTCACTACACCACACCTCGCGACAACACAGCCGTCCTGTCTTTTAACAATATCCACTCTGATATCAAATCGAGAATGGCAAACAAATCTTACTGAAAAATAATAGACGAACCGCACTTCTTAAAAGCCTCTGCGGAAAAACAACTGCAGAAATGTGGAAAACAGTCACGAGAAAAGTGCATAGTCATTCCAGGTTGCTTTGTTAACCTCAGACTAAATCACTGGCGCAACGTTAGTTTCCCACCTGGACGTCGGATATTTTCAGGACTAACTGAACGTCACCACCTGCATAATGGCGCTTTGAACGGAGCGCTTTGTAAATGGACTCAGCTTGAGCCCATTGTCATGTGACTGGACGCTACATGTCAGTGCCACTTCACTTCGTGTGTTCAGTCCACATCAGACCACAAAGAGGCTGACTGGGTGAGTTGGAGGAAGGAGAGAATATTAGTACTTAAACAGATACGACTGAGCGTACGAAAGGTTGCCAATATTTACCAGAGGAACCCAAAGGGGACGGTGAGCAGTTTCAACAACGCGCTATAAACTATCGATATTATGACTGCTCTTGAATGCAACAAGGTGTGCATCAGAACTAAAATAGGCATTTAAAGCTAATATCTCACGATAACCTCGCAAAGAACGCATAACAAAACTCCGCGACTGGAGTACAAGCAACTGAATGCAATCACCTCCTTGGAACAGATGCAGGTACAGCATCGCTTATAAGCTGAAGCTCAAGCCTATCCCACTCCGTCTGCCTCAGTGGTGTTAAAATTTCCATCTGGACGGGAATGACCCATGTACATATTGCTGATGTGATCTCTATGAGGGAGAATGTGCTTCAGCTTACGTATTATTGAAAGGCACCCATAGATGAATTAACTGGCCCTAGTAAATATTTAGCGGGACGATGACTTTCGAGCAGAAACGATGGAAGGTTTTCCGTCTCCTTTCATTTATTCAACTTGCTAGGAAACTGCACTTTGTCGACAAAACGACGTTTCAATTTGTACGTTGCGGAGTACGAGAGTAAACAGTTCTTCGGATAGTAAGGTATGAACTGGCCAACGTGTAATGTTGTACCCGACCCCATGTAAAATAATTGGGGTTTGTTGGCATACAGAAATGCCAGTGAGTAAAATGCGAAGGCTGAACAGGTGGGTGGTCTAAAGTGAATGTAAAAACGTTTGGGCTCCAGTCTTCGAAAGACGTTCGTCAGCCATATACACAAACGGTGCATCGAAACGCTGCAGCGAGGTGGTAAAATCGTGCGACACTAAAAGCGAACGAATAATTCTGCTGCGGTTACCCTTCACGCTTTTGCATAATTCAATATTTGAGCAAACTATTCAGTTCACTTACTGGGGAAAATGTTTGCCGTCAACAGTGTTAGGAAAAATAGCCAAAAAATGGGGTAGACTTATACGGTTTTGTAGCGAGGTATGTACAAAGCGACGTGTAAGAACCCCAATTATATGAAATCAAAATCCTACTGTCAAAAATGCTACACATTCGAACACTTTCAATTAACCGTTTGGTAATGTTTACGAACAATCGTATTACACTCACTCAATTATGCATCAAATTCTCGAAAGAGTGTCTTCACAATGAGAATTATTATGGAAATAGTGTGAGATCGTTGAAATACTGAAGGATATTTACAACTAGGACAGTGAAGCAGAAAAGCATTCACACTGGCTTCACGGTTCAAGACAAATAATCCAACCAATTGAACAAGCGCACTTGTAGTGTAATTCGTAATTATCGACCGCCAACAGTATCCCACTTCCGCACCATCGGTGTTATCGTAAAAAATCGAGTAATGTAGCATTCTTAAGTAACTACAAATGTGAGAAACTTGGTGCCTTTTTCTAAGTGTCTGCGAAAACGAGCGACAACAACAATAGATCGTTCCGTAAGTTGTGTTTTGCGCACAAATTGAAACTGGTGGTTAGTCCGATTTTCCAACAGATACCGACAATAAAATAGTCACATATATCTAATTTTAAAACACTGCGTCCCCTTAACCCATTTAGTCAAAACAGAGAGAAGACATATCGCGAGATGTTAACATTTCAATTTATATATATAAGTGTCAAACAGAACCATGTTGCCTAAAAGCTTGACACTCACAGGACGCCTGAACAGCAAGGACAAAACTGAACCAATAGTTTTCTCACAATTAACATAGATTGCGGTCGTTAAATAAAATTATCCAAAGGGTCACGAACACCATCAACAGTTTATGACTAAAATATACCTAGTT
The DNA here is from genome assembly GCA_014338405.1 of Paragonimus skrjabini miyazakii. Lineage (NCBI taxonomy): Eukaryota > Metazoa > Platyhelminthes > Trematoda > Plagiorchiida > Troglotrematidae > Paragonimus > Paragonimus skrjabini miyazakii. The sequence continues at coordinate 45,701 of JTDE01000422.1, read as the reverse complement.
AGTTGTCCTCCAGTTGCCGCATATATGAGTAGGCAGAAAACTAACAATTCATCCCACCGGAGGGTATGAAACGTACTAGTGATTTGACTTGATAAAAAGACTGAGTAACGTATTCAGTGTGAATTCGCTTCGAAATGGACCGCTTCTCACCTTCTCCTACACCAATATCGAGTAGGTGAACAGTGGGATAAACGAGTGAAGGTCACATGGAGCAGCATAAGAGAAATGATGAATTGATGAATAACTAACACTCATCATTGATCGCGTGGACGGACGGCACAAAGAGGCAAGCAAAAACAATTTTATCTATTCAGGTTGGGTGAGTGAATGCGTACCGTGTTGGGTTGACTATGACAAGGACTTAAGCTTGTAGATTTGTACAAGAGAAGGGTGAAGAAAGTATTCATTCCTGAGACAGAATTCAATGTTACTTAGGACAGTGACGATCCGCAGGAGAAGCTGGGATGAATTAGAAATGGTGGGTAGTTCAATCCTTCTCCAGTTGTCTCGCACAAAACAGTGTTGAAATAAGATGGACGAATCGTGTTCATGCAGCAGCCGACTTCTATTGTGAATTGATTGGCCCACTCATTTAGTTAGCTACTCCAAGTGCACCGCACCCACATTGTTGGAATGCGGTTGACTATGATCTCAGTAGTGCAGCTCTATTAGTAAAGTGGCCAGCAAGTCCTTATGCCACTCACGCGAGGCAAGTGGACTTGCAATGGATTGCCACCCACTCCGGATACTGTCAATCACGGTCCAATGTTTCAACTGTTACAGTAGTCGTCAGACTATTACTCGGAAGGTTATTGCTCTAGCACCCGAAGTAGGAAGGGCTCAACTCATCCGGCAGTTCGGACAACGATGACGACAACAACAATTATCAAAACCTATGCCAATCTGACTGGATCGCTCAGGTGCTCGTGGATAGACGGCCGGTATGACAGATGTGTTATGCGTATACGATCCACGCAGCACGAACACACACTCGCGTTCAGTGCTCACCGAGTACGTGTTAGCCTGAACTCCCATCAGGTCGGAGACATGGTACAGGTGTGCCAGTTTTGTTTACTGCTTGCAACCAGCAGATCTGTGTTCATTCACTCCGTAGAAATCAACGCATCGCTGTGTCTGTTAGTCCACCCATGTGCACATTAGCCGCGGAACCCTGTTCACCGTTGAATCCTAGGGACCTCTCTTGGGACATCCCAAACTGACACTAATGCATGCGACAGTAATATCGGGATAACTTAAACTGGAAAGGGTATAGAAAAATACACCTTCACTTTATATTAACATGTCATTAGTTTATACGTGAACACTATAACTGTTGTACGCGAGCTGCAGTTGACATTCTTAAACTAATGCAAACCAGCGTATGCAACAGCGTATTGTCATTTGCGCGCCGTCTGGAACCTAACGACATACGAAGTGTAAACACACATTTCCGAATTTGAAATTCTGCACGACGTCGCATTAAACTTCAGTGACCGGTTAAACTGAATCAATGTTGTGTGCCTCAAGTAGGTTATGAGGCAGCAAAGGCCAATGGGTCAATGAAGTTACAGACGCAGAAACCAGAATTCCACACGAACTCCCCAAGGTAAATCGTAACAGATTGTCAGAAAATACTGCACATACTCAGGCAGGATCCAAAAGTGCCGCTGCTAAGAATCGACCATGGGCTGAACAGTATACGGCGATTACAACGGGTGTTTCCAGAGGGATTGATAACACCATATTTGTGCCGTTAACACAAAATGGCGGCGTATCAACGCAAAAAAATTCTTTCATTGTTCTGATTTGTCAACTTTCAATGGCATGGACGAACAGACACCATCCTAAGTTGTCAGCTTTTGCACAGGGCACGATAACAACAGTTCGAAGTCGTAACCACGTTTTCCGGTGCGCATGCAAAAACCAATACTCCATCGTGACCGGTTTTGCCCGTGTTCAGATTTATCGGATAGGGGTAGCTGGAGAAACAGTTCAAATATGTGTATTACGAACCAAGGTCTTATCCACTCAGTTACCTCTGCTGCACAGGTTAATAGTATCTAGACTGCAAGATGATTCAATGCGTTCATGACGGGATTCCATCACCTCGTGACGGAATAAGTGGGACGTTCTTCAAGGTTTTTTCTTATCCTGCTGTCTGCATGAATGCTTTGCATTGTCTGTCTTTATTAAAAAATGCTAGCGGTTTACGTCTAGGTTATAGCATCTCCTCGAGACCTAAAGATTGGGTTAACTGGTCTCTTTCTAATCCATCCACCGCCAATACTTCTAAATATTAAAATGTAGTAAGGCCAACAACACTCCTGAGGAAGGCCACTCGAGGTGGTTGAAACGCAGAGTATTACAACTTGCTCGTAACGTTGTGTTATTCTCAATCCATTTATCAATAACATGTTAAACACGACGCCAAAACTGTTTGACTTCATTCGTACTAAATTTGGTGCGGATATCCTACAAGTGATTAGTAGCAAAAATTATCGTCTACTGTTGCCGGGTTTCTGTGGATCATGAAATTATTCCGACGTACCATTCTAACAAATAACTGGATTCTACGTTGCTCCACAACCTCATCTGATCCCGCCGTGTGACATTACTTTCTGATAAATTGGGAAGGATATATTTTATGCCTTGCTCCTCAGAGCCGTATATAGAATTTATCAGCCGATTCACTAATTCCATATCAAGTAGGCCCTCTTACACTGACTGTACTGCTCTCTTGTAACAGTGCATGCACTTCTTAAAGTTATACACACTTTGTAAGGCCACCCAAGCGCGATCACAAACAGTTTCAATGTTACTACCTGTTGTTACCTGCACCGTGGTCACCGAGAAAATCCTTTCTGACCATACACATTTTCCGAAGGAATGTTTTGAAAAGCTTTCAAGCTGGGTTAACATTTTTACCGCTGTAGTTGTACGTCTGCGCTGAAGATCCCCCTTATAGGTGCATAATGTTTATCGTGACCTGCCTTGACTGCCAATATGCAACATTACATTAAAGAACACTCTAAGATGAATACTTCCGGGGAGTTTGTGAATAGTGGCACCATTTTGAGTCTCAACACCGACTCCAGAACTATGAAGACTTAATAATCTACACAGTGTACTAGAGCAAACGCTTTCATCGCTTGAAATCTGAGACAATCCATGTTGCAGGAAATAGAAGACTTCCCTCTGTATGCCTAACATCGTGTAAATTGAGGTGCAGTAAGTTATCAGTCGTGAATGCTAAGTGGAGAACAAACCAACCTGCGTCACACATGCACAAAACTGGACACCCAAAAACCAGGATATTGACACGCTACTGACGCCACAACCCTAATATATATCATTCGGGGATTAACTACTCAGCGCGATAGGTTAGTGATATACATTATCAACGATTTCCCGACGTCCTCAAGCAAACAACGCTGATCCGTTGGAATTTATGGGAACTTTAGTGACCGAACCACACTACAAAAGTCGACAATGGTTTTATTCGTTGTGGATTCTAATTAGGAGAGAAGGTATTGCAGAAATTAACGTGCTACTCACCCTCTTTGGTGATGTGCCCGTTTATCGATAAATTCCCGTTTGTGTTTGTGCTGAGTAAATCCATTTGTACACTGGGATGTGCTTGAGACGAAGGTTTCAGTATATCTGCTATACTAAAGGTTGGTGAAATAGCATAGGCAGAGCGGGACGGAAGCTCGATTTTGTCGGACACACTAACGTCCACCATAAGCTGCTTGCAATGCTCCATTCCAAATGCAGAAGTGGGTCTAATCGCCTTGGCGGTCAACACGGCGGATGGATCCATAGCTGAGAGACAGTACACGTGGGCCATAGTTTTGTCGGGCCATGCGCATTAAGGCCATGGTGTTTCACACGCGCCATCCAAGCATTTGTCAATACTCACAGACGGCCTAGCAAACCAGCTGCGCATCGCTCCGGCCTGCCTGTCAAGGGGTAGACAGGTTAGCGTTGTGATTGGTTGATTTCACACCCCTCTCCTCCTGTGTTTCAATTGGACGATATGGGGACGATCAATGGACCGTGTAGGCTAGTCGCGACACTAGAGTGGCCTTGACGGCCATATTGCTCCTTCTAACTGTGTTGGTTCGTAATGTGGTTCGGCCCGAAGCACATGATACGGATGGCTAGGCCATGTTTGCGATTGTTCGGAGCACTGGTTGTTCCAGCACGCTTCATTTTCTAGACATGGTGACGGCATTGCAGCGATTTTAACTGGCTGTTGAATGTTTAGCCAAGCGTTGCTTACCCTTGTCGTGAACACAAAAATAGGTTTAATATCCTTTCCAGTCTACTGACTTAAGACGTGTAAACCTACGAAGACAGCTGTGAGGCTGTTTGTGAGTAGATGCTGATATTTTGCCAGCAGTTTCGCTCGGGCACTTAATAGAAAACGTCAAAAATAGCCATAACTTGGATAATGACTGGTGGCTGGTAGTGCCGTTGCTCACACTTCTTACAAACTGTCAAATCAAGGTACATGATGAGTGAACGTATGCCTTTTCTACATACACAATGTATGATGCGTAAGCCACTTGGTCGTCACGGTTTGCAGTGAAGGTGGACAACAATCTGATACCTGAGAATCGTCTACACTTCCGGTTTAAAACATCTCGACGTCATCGTCGCATGCCGATGTCAGTTTAAGATGTCCCAAGAGAGGTCCCTAGG
>JTDE01000422.1:26348-37570 GCA_014338405.1 Paragonimus skrjabini miyazakii | reverse complement strand
TTGCTCGGCCGACGTTTCCATGTGGAGATCGATCACGAGCCGTTGGAGTGGATTAAATCGGCGAAGGATCCTCGAGAAAATCCGGCTCGTTGGACGTTGCGATTACAGGAGTACGGATTCACAATTCGCCATGTAGCTGGAAAAGAGAACTATGTTCCAGATTTGCTGTCCCGAACACAACACATGGACGAGATTTACAAGGACATGATCGGAGTTAATAGTACTGAACTGGAGAGCAAACCAGGAAAGTTACATGCAGCACAGAGGATGGATACGCCAATCCGGACAGTGACTGACCATCTTCTGTCGGGAGGACAACCACCAGAAGTCGAGGGGAATCCGGAAGAATACGCTTTCAGAATGCACTGGTCAAACTGTCATCGGACTTATAAAATGCTGGATCAAAGGGCATACTGGCCGGGAATGAAGGATGATGTCAGCATTTATGTGCGGGCATGCGAGCAACGTCAGTTGTTGAAGAGCACTAACCATCTCAGTCAGTATTTTACACAACCAGCTTCGGTCAGTGAAATTGGGGAATTATGGTCGGTGATTGTGATGGGCCCTTTCCCAGTAACCACTTCCGGAAATCAGTACATCATAGTAATGACTGAACATTTCACGAGATGTATCGAAGCAGCCACTATACCAGATCAGCTTACGAGCACTGCATGCCCGGCAGTGATGGAACACATCGTTGTAGGTCACGAAATACCGCGAAACTTACTGATTGATCAAGGCTGCTGCTTAGAAAGTGAAGAGTTTGGAAATCAGAACATTCCAGGCGGCGCCATACCATTTTCAATCAAACAGAAATCAAACAGAAAGAAACAATCGCACAGTCAAGAGGTGGTTGGCGGCGAAAAGAGGAAGCTGGAAAGAAACACTGCCATTTATTCTGTTGGCCCACTGTAGTTCACCACAAGGGACAACGAAGAAGTCGCCGTTAGAGCTACTGTATGGGCGCGTGCCACGTCTGCCAGTCGATTAGGAGATTGGTGTATGGGGAGACTGACGGATGAGCACGCGTGAATTAGCAGAATCTCGTAGAGTGGCCAACCAAAACTTGGTGAACGCACAAGAAGCTTCCAATCAGCAGTCAACTGCAAGGTTGTCGGATCGAAATGCTGTTTGAAATTTAATCTAAGGTTGGATAGAGAGACCGGCGGAGTCCAAGTGCAACAGGACCCAGATCTAGGAAGTTCCTGGCGAAGTGGAGAGGACCGTATGTAATAGTGGCCCGTCGTGGCCTAGTGTATCTGATTAAGAATGCGAAGAGTGAACATCGAGTATATGGAAGCCACCTTTGTAAATGGTATGACACCCCGAGCAGAACAGAATCCACACCTGGTGTGTCGATGTCCCCGAGGCCGGTACGCAGATCGTCGAGAGAAAGAAGAGAAGTTGGAAGGCTTTTGCTGCAACTGGATCAATCTTTGCGGGGGGAGGATTGCAGTGAGGATGAGCGATCCTACCATACTACTCACACCACTACCATTCAGTAGAGGAACAAGAGCATAGATTTTGACATTAAAGTTGCCACAGGAAAAATACGAGAAGAAACATCGGAGTGCAGCATCGCATGAAACGGTTCTTGGTACGTAAAGGAACGTAGAGGAACTGAGCATTGATGTCTGTGGCAACCATGGCGGTCTGGACTCAGTACTGTACGCAGATGAGTGTTTTCGTTTGTTTTCTTCTTGAAACGCATCACCCATGTGATGCTTTGGTGAAAAAATAACCCTTGTGCCATCCACGCTCTTGGTTCATCATCATCATCATCATCAAAGACAGCAATGAATCAGTAGTTCACATTGATGCTAAAATGCCACACAACCACGAAGAAGAAGAAAGGCAAACCCTGTATAGCTACGTCTATATTCAAACATACAACATCAAGGCAACTACACCTTGCAAACAAACAACCGAGCTGTAAGTAGAGATAAGAAGTCATCAGCAAGACAGCTTCCTTACGGCCTTCACTTCCCCGCGTCATTAATTGCACTCACTCCACAGACAACTCGACGAAACAACAACAACATTCACGCCAATGAGCTCGGTTCACCGCCATCTCACCTAACGTCTCAAGCCACCGACTCTGTGAGTTGCGAGAGCCCCGGCTCGTGAGACGAACCCGATCTACAGTGATTAACCCGTTCATGAACGACTTCAGTTGTTTACGCCAAGTCATCTTCTGTCCGCCTCACATCTTCAGCCAATCGGCCACAACGTCGGCAAACAGTGCTCGGTGTGGCAAACGACTAGCTGGCATCCTTAATACATGACCTAACCATCTAAGTCTGAGCAAATGTAGTGACTGAACAAAAGAACTCGTTTGACAATCAATGCGAAACACTCGCTTCCTAAATCCCTCGTTGCTTACTCATGAGTGCCACCCGATACGAGCAATTGCATGCAGACATCGGTGGTCAACTACCTGAACACGGTTCATGTCTTCTATCCTGAGGGACCATATTTCGCTGCCGTAAAGTACTACAGCCCTCACTGTTGTCTGATATGCGCGACCCTTAAGCTTCAGAGAAATACCAGTCTGTCGCCATAAGTGCCTCAGATTAGTTAACACAGCTCTAGCCTTGGAAATACGCGCCTCTATTTCATTCATTAAATCTCCGCTGCCGCCGCTGATGCAACTTCCCAATTATACAAGCCGGTCAACAGCCTTCATAACTTCATTATCTGACAGCAAATCTACGTGATCACAGCAACCATGCAAAAGTAGTTTGCATTTTGAGGCTGCAAAGCGCATTCCGAAGTACTTAGCAGAACGCGAAATAGCCTTTAGTGTTGTTTTTGCTGCATACAAAGTGTCAAACAGCAACACCTTATCGTCAGCATAATCAAGATAAGTCAGCCTTGCACCAGGTAGGAGATCCATGCATGCATCTTGTGAGTACCAGTGACAATCTTCCAGTATATCGTCCATCATGAAATTAATCAAAAATAGTGAAAATGAACAGCATTTACGTACGCCGCTCTTGGTGCTGAATTTGTCAGACAGTTCGTCGTAAACCCTAACATGAGCCGAAGTATGGGAGTAAACCGTTGACAGTATGTTCACGTACTTGGTTGGTACACCCCTCCGTTTGAACGACTCTAAAAGTGTAGATCGATCCACCGAATCGAACGCACCTTCATAGTCGAGGACTACGGTGATTGTTGACCGACAATATATACATGACGCTGCTTCAGAATTTGGAGAAGAGTAAAAATGTTGTCGATACATCCTAGTCCAGTGAGAAACCCTGTCTGTTCTTCCCTGATGTTTACCTCGTGAACTGCAGTTAGTCGACCAAGTACAATGGATGCCATAACTCTAGAAATGGCTGGGGTCAAAGTAATTCCCCTGTGGTTTTCACAAGAGTTCTTGATACCTTTCTTGAATATAGGAACTATTGTCGTGCGACCCAAGCACGGATGGCTTCTAACAACCCCGTGGATTTATCTGAAATTCAACGTTTGTTTAGCCCATGTACCACTGTATCGCATGCTACAGCACCTGCTTTGTGAATAGCCTGTGAGATCTTAGTCCAACAGCTATTAAGCTTTTCGGAGTGAGCACCACTTAAGCTGCTTTCTAAGCTGGTTTGCTACCTATGCTTTACTGATGGTAAAGCCAATTTCTCAACAGCCAATCGTTGCTGTTGGTGGTATCGTTGACCGACAAAAGTTAGAACAAAACAACAACATACCAATGCATGTTCTGAGTCCAAGTACGTTCTTGGTTCACAACATTAGTATTGTATTGGTCCTTATAGATAACAGATAATTCAGAGTTTCATTCCAGCTCAAGAGCACTAACAGTTCGACGGAACTACAAGCAATAACAATGTTAATACGTATACATTTTGTCAGCACACTTCAGCAGAACCCCTAGTGTATTACTATTTTCATAGTGGAAATTATGAGTTTTCATCGCTAATCAGTAACCATAGATAAAATGGTAATATTCGATAATACTGGAAATTGACAAAAGCATTCAGCAAACAGCCTGAGTATGACGTTCCACAGCTGCGAGATAAAATGAACAACCATACAATGCTCTAGTAAAAGCCTTCCATTAATAGTGAGCATCCCATTATCCCAGTCAACAGCTTCATATTTTTCCGAAAGACACATCGATCACATTGTAGGTAAACATGTTACCCACAAAGTCCCCACGTGACCATCGCAGTTTCCCAAGCCATCTGGACACTGATCACTCAATACAAAAATCGAGTAGTGGATTTACTTCAAAACTGAACACCACCCACACTTGATCGCAGCCTCCGCATTCAGATAAGCCTTTCAGCTAACCCACTTTGGAAAAAAGCACTAGATACGCTAGTCTCACAAGTACGAGGGTCAGAGTGCAAACTCTGATTCGGACAAGAATATGAACTACTGATGAACGCTAATAAGAGCGAAACTCGAGTCTAGTGCTTCCTTTCGAAGTGGGCTAGCCGAAAGTCTTATCTGAGTGCGAAGGTTTAGACCAAGTGTGGGGGTGCTCAGTTTCGGAGTGAAATAAATGTTGAAAGTGGGAGACGTTTCACGATCTTCTGTTCTTGTTACCTCGAACCTGAAATTGGGCTGGAAACTTACTCTTGTTTACCTTCAGTTCAAAGTGTTCGAATACGACAACTGAATTGACCAAGTTGACTTGCCTGAGACGAACGACGTCATTCGACTCAGGATCCAGCACATTTATCATTGGCAAATGATTTAGTGCACACAAAGCAGCATGGTGAGCTCTCATAATTGAACCAATTTTTTCACTCGGCTTATTTTGACGGAAGCGCTGTACTCGACGCTTGGTTTTGTTAGAACTTGTCAGCAGTGTATTCTACGCCTAACAGAAAACTCACATTCTCAAAAACGAAGCTCATTTGGAACCTAGAGAACAAAGATGACAACAGAAATCACTTTGAATAATGCTCCAATTCTCATAGGGAGTTTCTAATGCTTGCTTATTTATGGTCAGGTATTGTGACAGACGTGAGGAGTTTGCCTCGCATCAGAGAATACGCATGGTAGAAATTGACATCAGCACAGCCACTGAACAAAGGCTAGGCATCCTGTTAATTCTAGTGAATGACCCCAAGATTAGGACTTTCTCCACAGTAAGACCACAAATCGTTAAATTTGTTGAGCTAATCTTCAATTAACGGTGTGTGTAATAGGGAACTCGTGGTTTATAGAAATTAAAAATCATTCACAGTTGGCTGAAGAGAAGTCTTGTTCGTAGGGTCATCGACTGCAGGTGACAGGGCAGTTACTCTGTATCCTCTCGAGGCGACAATCTGAGCCTTACTCGCAAGCTAATGTAACCGAACGTTTGCATATGACAATTCACTCGTGCCGAATGCGGTACACTGACCTTCACGGTTGCATATGAAAGGGTGGTCGGGGTTCTAATCCCGACCGTGTCCAGAACAAGCATTGCTGACCAACTTTAACAACAAGCGAATTGTAGTGTAGTGTTTCTTGTCAAAAGCAGTTATATGTAAAATCTAAAGAACTGCGAAAGGCACCATCAGTTATGAGTAATGCTCAACTTGAATTTTACGATCCACTTTTTCCATGGAGACCATCTGGCACGAACCTACAGTACATAAAGATGAATCAACCTAATTATCCAGCTTGGGCTACACTAGTGATTAGTCCGTGACATGCCGTAGACAGTTCTCTCCTTGCTAAACATTAGTCATTTAGGCTGACATGCGACGGTTAACATACTCGATCTCCGGGGCTAAGTGCATAAAAATCTGGAACTCACTTTTCCCGAAGCTTTCAAGAAATGACCGGTAGTTTGACAAACTGAATTCGTAATTAGCATAAACAGTGAAAAAGTTTGACGAAACGTTGCCATACCAAATTCAAGGCTATTGGTTTGAGCTGTGTTATATGACGGTGAGCGAACATGAGGTGGCTACAAGCATGCCGGTGTAACACATAGTCAAAAGAACAGGCAAAGAATGTATCCAAAAGTGAATTATGCAACACGCAGAGCTACCAGAAAAATTTAAAGGAGAAATATACAGGGATATAGTGAAGCTAGGTTTAAATACAGTTGTCTTCCTTCATCATCTCACTGTCCGTTGGTCCAGGGTCCTCGTGCACAGCGTTGACTTAACAATGAGAAAGATGAACAGACTAACCGTGTATGAACTACTGTTGTGAGCCATGAACGCGGGTGGCACAAGGGTTATTTTTTCACCAAGGCATCACATGGGTGATGCGTTTCAAGAAGACAACAAACGAAAACACTCATCTGCGTACAGTACTGAGTCCAGATCGCCATGGTTGCCACAGACATCAATGCTCAGTTCCTCTACGTTCCTTTACGTATCAAGAACCGTTTCATGCGGTGCTGCACTCCGATGTTTCTTCGCGTATTTTTCCTGCGGTTACTTCAACGTCAAAATCTATGCTTTTGTTCCACTACTGAATGGTAGTGGTGTGAGTAGTGTAGCGCGATCGTTCCTCCTCAGTACACTAATAAAGAAAAAATTGATAAAAACGACAGGATTGGGATAAACCGTAAACACACTGTGATCATCTATGGGAAATGTTTTTTAAAAACGACTGTGCTTCCATGTACCTTTTCCTCATTTTTGATCGCGCAAACCTCACCTAATCTTCTAAATAGGCCACCTGTTTTACTTTTGCACTCGTTACATGACGGAGTGTCTATGCTATGTGAAAATCCTCCCAAAACCATTTTGTTAGCTGGTTTGATCTACCACCACCAACACTCTCTCCACCTGGCCACCGAAGTAGTTGAGCGAGAGTCATCGAGCTCAGTCAATTCGTCATGAAATGGGATCTGATCACGCAATCAAATGGAACGTTGACGAACTAAGATGCGGAAAGTTGTAATGTTAACCCAACAAGAAAGGAAGTATTTCTTTTGCACGGTGTAAAGTGCATGCCAATTTTGACAATATAACTATGGTTCACCAATACAATGAGAAATGGTTTCGAAGATGTTATCTGTAGCTGGATGAAATTCCTTGAGCATTTCAGCGTTAAAATAGGTCACTAATCACGCACTAACAATACGATTATCCGATTGCCACTAGAGAAATGGGTGATCATTTCGACCTACAGCCTCACAACTTCTACACGTTTTGCCCGAATAAACTGAGTCAGTCCCACTGACATGGTATCGCTAGTTAGCACGACGCAAAAAACGCGAAAACGCGTGTTAATATCAAACTTGGCAGAACTGCGTATATTGTTAATGAGGTGAATTTTGGTCACGTAATTAACTCACCACCATTCTGCTAGACTGTCCTCTAGCGGTTTCAATTTAACAAGAATCACAACCCACAATTAATACTGACCCATCATTAGAGGTTTGTTTCTTATTGTAAGTTAAAGACGTAAGCAATTACAGACGTTCTTTACCTAATACCAAAGATTTTGGTAAAAATTTGATAACAGTGTTTACCACACATTTCGTTTGCAATGCGTATACAGTGCGTTTACTTGCGACAAAAACAACAGTAACAACGAACAGGAGTGCAAATTCCCGTTTTTTGCTCTCAGACATCGACGTCCGGGAATAACAACGCGCAAACACTTGTTTAGGATAGGTTGTGACAAATCTGCTATTCCTTGGTATATCTGTATGTTCTGAAAAGATATTTTTTTAATGAGTATAGAACAACGAGGACGGTGTGATGTAGAATATCAGATAAGATTTTCCATGCTTTTACTAACTGCACTTATGACATTGTTGTCAAGACATTTTGTCGCTTAGAAAGTTGGCCATACTTGTTTGTGGTAGATTACTTATTTGTCATTGTATGTCTCCCAAGTCATAAGCTAATTGGAAAAAAAATGCTGAGTCAACTGTATACTCCACTAATTTCTCGTTCCCACTAAAACCAATCCAATCAGTTGACCACACTGATGAGGAGCCCAAATAATACTATTGTGGCGAGAACGAGCGGTTACACCATATTACTCGCAATGTCACTATTCACTAGTGAGGCAGGAGTATGGATTTGGACACTGAATTTACCCGGGAAGAAATACAAGGAGAAACATTGGAGTGCACCTTGGCATGAAATGGTTCCCAGTAAATACAGGGACTGGGTATTGGCAACTGTTGCAACCGTGACGTCCTTGGATCAACGTTATATTCAAATATGTGTTTTATTGTTGTGGGGTTCACTCGCATAACCCATGTATTGATTTTCTGAATAAACGACCCATGTGCCATCCGTGTTCCTGACTGACAACACTAGCGGACAATTACAGTGAGTTGAGAACAAAACACTGGCTCCAACGACCTAGATTCCATAACCCCATCAAACCTTTTATGGACTGAAGGTAGGTAGCATTTACACGACGGCACCAACTACACCAGAGTTGACTACAAAAGGAAATCACGTCCGCCGCCACTAAGCCCGTGGGATCAAAATACATCTTCCTCGTAGCCTATAGCACATTGTAATTGTACGTTCATCAACAACAATTTAATTGTTTGCAAAGACAATGTAGTGTTCCTAAAGGATGTAGCCCAGATATTATCTGAATGAGAAAGAGTACGAACCTCCAGAAGAACACAACTCGACATGAAACATTCTTCATCACTGAAAGCCGAAGTTCTCAAAGTTATCCGTAGACCAGTAACCCCTAACAATCGCGGATTTGTTCCCCCTGTTCCCCACCAAAACGAACTACTACCAATTAGTAAGCCATCGTTAAAAACAAGCAAAAAACATTACTTGAAGATAAGAACTTATGCAGGTGCTAAATGATGTGATGAAAACCATAGCATGCACAATATAGAACGTTTGTTTTGTCCTATACCTTTACAGAAGCGTCACGTTTCATTTCTTCCGTTATATGTGTGTCACGTTTTCTAATAATCATGCAAACAGATGAAAACTCGCCTATCACGTACGATACCATCCTTCTGATTTAATATAGTGGTTTTTAAGCTTCTACCGAGAAAACCGAGCAAAGTGATATACTTTTGTTCATCCTAAGGAATGGGGTGTTGAAAAGACGAAAGCCGTTTACAGAGGTAAAGTTCGTTTGTAATGCAAGAGGAGATACGGGATATTTTACCGCTCTTGTAAGTGGTTGGCTGTGAATGTAAATTTCTGCACATCTGTATGTCCCTTGAACCAGTGTATTGAAGACGAGTAATCGCACTATACTACTCACACTACTGCTCATTGTTGAGGTACGAGCATGTATTTAGATATTGAATTAACCGTGTACGAATATAAGAAAAACCACTGGAGTGCAATCTAGCATGTAATGGTGTTTTTCTCTGTACATGAACTGGGCACTGGCAACCTCAACAACCGTGACGTCCTTGGATCAATGTTATATGCAAATATGTGTGTTTGTCTGTTGTGGTGTTTGAGCGTATACTTTGTGTTAATTTTCCAAACAAACAATCATTGAGCCACCCGCATTCTTGACTAACAACAACAGCATTACGATTATCGTGTGCGAGTAGTTAGCACTTCTGATGTCCACACCCAACATGTACATGGGTAGGTTGTCCAGCATCGGACAATCTTCAACTCGCACCAACGTCTCCGGGTGAAAAATTCAGCAACGTGCCTCCCATAGTTGCAAACTTCCATCTTCACCTGACTGGGGACTACATCCCAAAACAGCCGGTTGGAATATACCAACCAAGATAAGTTACCGAATTACGGTTTCGTGTAAATTAACAGGCGATATGTTATTCTGAGTCGAGCACATTATGGCGTCTTTAAGGAAGCGTTCATCTTGAACTAAAACCTGCATCCCGTATTTTTTACTAAGAGACAACTATGGGGCCTCACCTTACTTTCAGTCATTTTGTGTCTTTTCGTCAGACCAAAAACATCAACATATGAACAGTGTTAATAACTGATTACGGAAATGTATGACTCTGACAAGATAGAAAAACTCATGGGAACGACGTTCGTTCACGTGACTCCTTCCGGAATATTTTTAAAACTGCCGGGTATGTATCAAAACTAGATTCTCACCAGTCCCATGTCGAACTGATCAATCTGAGCTTAAAGAGATTAACATGTGGTTTATTTTCGTTTTGAAACTGAGGCATATTTTGGAAAAGTACACATGGCCGATTTTGGTCCTACGTATCAAGCACGTAAGTGTAGAGGAGCCACAGTGATTGGCAGTCGTACAATAGTGTTTCGAATTCCAGCTGTAACCATGCAGCTTCGCTCACTTTTTCTCTACACAGGTTTTGAGGTTCAATCGGCCACAGGTTTGTACAGGAGAGGAAAAGATCGAACACTTACGGATTTTTGCTTCCGTTCCAATTCAATTAGAAGATGCGTCAGACGGTTCGTAAGTGTAAATGATGTGTTTTCAGATATAAAGAAAAATACGTGACAAGAAACTGTTGTGCAGTATATTGACTTTAAACTCTGAAACGCGCTGAAACAGCACACTACTACTGTTGTGATCCAAGAACGCGGATGGCACAACGGTTGTTTATTCGGCAAACCAACACTGGTTAAGCATTTAAACAAGACCAGAAACAAAACCACTCATTTGCACGCGGTATTCGGCCTCAAACCGTCTCGGTTGTCGCAGACGTCAATGCTCAGTTCCATTAAGTAGCAGGGACCACTATGAGCGATGCTGCACTCTGATTTTCCTTCCTGCATTTTTCCCGCGGCTTGTACCATGTCAAAATCTTTGCTCCGGTCCTACTACTGAATAGCAGTTGTATGAGTAGTATGTTACGATCGCTCAACTTCATTGCACTCCTTCCCCCGCAAAGATTGTTCCAGCCGCAGCAAAAGCCGTTCAGGTTCCCTTCGCTCTCTTGTCGATCTGCGTATTGGCCTCGGGGACGTCGCTGCTCCTGGCGTACACTATCTTCTGCTCGGGGTGTCGTACCATTTGCGAAGCTGGCTTCCGTGCAATCGATGTTGATTCTTATCATTCTCGATCAGATACACTACCGCATAAGGTCCTCTCCACCTCGCCAGGAACTTCCTAGATCCGGATCCTGTTGCGCCTGGACTCTGCCTGTCTCTGTATTTAACCTTGGAGCCAATTTCAAATACCGCATTTCGATCCGACAACTTTGCGGTTGACTGCTCCTTAGCAACTTTTTGTGCGTTTGCCAAGTTTTGGTTGGCCACTCTCCGAGCTTCTGCTAGTTCGCGACTGGTCATCCGCCGGTCTCCCCATAAACCAATCTCCTGATCAACTGGCAGGCGTGG
>JTDE01000422.1:0-19673 GCA_014338405.1 Paragonimus skrjabini miyazakii | reverse complement strand
TCGCCTCTTCGGCGCCGAATTTACAATAATATGAAACGGTTTTTTATACTGAGCAGCTGGGTGTGGGTGAGATGGATTGTCGATTGATGAGTTCGGAAATGTCGCTAAGTCCAGGACAGTGTCAGTTTTACCAGCAAGTGTTTCTGAACATTGAGGGGGCTCAGCTTTAGTTGATTGAATGCGACAGCCTAAGCAAACCGAAAGAATCTTGGATTGGGATGACATAATAAGATTCTGAATGCACAAGCCGGGTCGATGATGTGACCAGTGACTAGCGTGTCTTGCAACTGCGGACACTGGTTGCTTGCGTGTTTCAACGACATTGCCCTTCGTCGGTAATACGGAGTTTGCACCCACTTAGGCAAATGTTCCTTCACTCTGGAGATCAAGCACCTCTCTGTTCTGCGTATGTAATTTTCTTTGCAGTTACATGTAAACTGGTAGATACAATGTGAGGTGACATCAACAGGCTGATTTCCTTTGATTGAAGGCACAGGAAACTTCTGAGTTCGAGTTAGTACACAAAGTTTGGCTGTGTTGAATGTCCGTTTTAATTAAATTCATCAGTCTCCGCGTTGTTTGATGCGTACTGAAATCGCTTTTAAAAGTTAACTCTATATAAGCCTTCTTCGTCCCGAAAGTCGTGATCAGTTATAGTTCCTCCACAAGACTGTCCTGTATACAGATTCGTCTTGCTCGTGTGAATGGTATATTCACTAGTGCACGCTTCCGATGGACCGGCTGTCGTAATCAATCGATTGAAGTCGGCCCCCTGTGTGTTCAGAAACAACTGCTTGTGAGCTTGCCCCTTTATTCCCTTTCCTAATCCATCAATCGGCTATCCACCCCACCCACTCCTAGCTGTTCATTATATATAAAAAACATTTCGTGTTATTGTAAATTTGGTACTGAATAGTGTTGTGATCCAAGAACGCGGATGGCACAAGGGTTGTTTATTCGACAAACCAACACGGGTTAAGCAGTTAAACAAGACTTGGAACAAAACCACTCATTTGCACGCGGTATTCGGCCCCAGATCGTCTCGGTTGCCGCAGACGTCAATGCTCATTTCCATTAATTAATAGCATTTTCCTTTGTTTCGACGTTTGCTGGGTTCACAATTGCAATGTCCTTCCTAAAATCCGTTATGAGGCATCTGATAGAAGAGAATCAGACACATCTTTTGTCTACCAAATAGTTATGTGAGTCCATCCCCGGTTTGAGTGTAGCTCACTCACATTGCAATACTGCCACCATGTAGTGTGTACCTATCCACGTTTTACATATAAGCAGTCGAGCCAGTGAATGCCACAAATGTATTTTTTAGCACAGTCTATACCACACACTTGGACAAAAGTATGGACAGGGTGAGTTACGGCGTTTACTCCGCGCGGATCCTATAGGCACTCTGTAAACCGCCGATAGTAACCGCACCTTGCTGCTGGGGTTACAAATTGAAACAACGACGGTGTCATCCTGAAAACATCGATAGACTAAGAGAAACGCTTTATACAACACTGGTTTATTTCTTTCATTTCGATTTTTCTGTTAAATGTGACTGACTTTTGTTTTGACGTCTGTTGCATCTTGGAGACCCCTTTCGTATATATCTACAGGTCCTCCTCAACTCATCTCCCAGAACTCCATCAGATGAAAAATGTGCACACTGAGAAAATAACTCCGTAGTAGTGAACTAGTTTTCATCAACAACCAGAAGTGAATTACTTCGTCTTATTGCTGTTTTCGCTCAAACACTGATCGATAACGAAAGATGCGGCGAAATCTGGTTAGTACTGAAATTGCTGAGTGACATGGGTTGTTCCAAACAAGGGTTTGAATTGCTTACATTAACTGATAACTTGTTTCTTATCAAAACTCACAGCTGTATACAAAAATGATGTTACAGTTCAAAACTTGGAAAGCAACAGAGTCGAGTAGACTGTAATCAAGGAGGATCCGGAATATTTGGCTGCACCTTTCGGAGAAATATTAACAGAGGTCATCACGTTGGAAAATTGGAGAACAGTTAACATCACGCCAGTATTAAAGAAAGACACATTCAAAGTTCGACCGATTGAATGCATCTCGATGAGGCTGAAGGTTTTTTTCTGAAGTTTCCCCTTGAAAATGTAATGTTGCAGAATAACTGCGCTGATCTCCACTCGTTTGTGTATTGTTAGTCTCAGTCTGTTGTTGACGCGTGGTCCTGTCTTGTTCATACTATCTTGTCATTCGTAGATAGCAAAGTATAGAGCAGTCCATTTCCTTCTCTTCAATTACAGCACTGTTTTTAACAGTATAAACAAAGAGATTCTTTTTTGTTTTCCCAAATAGTATAGTACTCTACAATCTCTCATAATGTTAGGTGATTATTTTTTCAATCGCTCTCAGTTAACTCAGTTACATAGTCAAGAATCTTCCCTGCCGGTCACAAATTCATCATCATCATCATCATCACCAACATCAACAACAACATCACCGCGGCAACTATGAGCCTGACCAAAAGGTGTAGTGGCCCGATACGCCACTCACCTTAACAGTGACATGGAATGTCCTAAATGAGTACGTTACTAAGAAGGTTGAAAATTAATGAAAGAACACTAAGCGGAAGAACTAGAAATGGTGTAGATGCAGGTACGCCATTGACTGCGGTACATCGCCATCTCGGATAGCGTTTCCAACCAGTGATTTGAGTGATAACGAGGACCCCAGGCAGGCACACGACACCTACCCACTTTGCTCAGTGGAGCAGTCAGGGTCTTCATATTTCGTGACTACGTTGTTGTTTGACCACCATGTGGTTTCGCCCAGCTGTTGGTCGCATTATATAATGCCTGGTGTGATAGACGCTCAGCCGGCATACGGAGTATGTGACCCAACCATCACAGGTTGTGTATCGTGAGTAGTTAACCAACTAACAGCAAACTTCGAGCGTTTCGGAATACGCGCCGGCCAGGTGACATCATCAGTGCGCAATTATTTAACGCCCAGTGATAGAAGACACACACAGGCTGCTCAACAACACTTTCAACGATATCACATCAAAAACAATCAGCTGCCGTTCTTGGATGTTCTCATCAGTTGCAAACCTGATGGGACATTGAAGATCTAAGTTTACCGAAAACAAAAATATACGGACCAACTCCTCGGATATCACAGCAACCACCCAGTCTCCCATAAAAGAAGCTGCATTCGAATTCCATTCAAAAGAGCTAAAACACAGTATTTTAGGACTCCAAGGAAAGAGGGGAAAGTACTTGTATCGGATATTGCTTTGCAGCAGAAATCCACGATAGAAGGAATGTTATGTACAAAATCCAATGCACTGACATAGGACAACATTACTTCGGCCAAACCAGACGGAATTTATCTGCAAGAATGAATGAGTGCTAACTGAGAAGCATTAAGAATCACGAACAATTTACCCTGAATTTTTTCACAAGGATAAAACTAAACACACCTTTAACCTGAGCACCGCAGAAGTCTCTGCTGAAGCAGACACCATACACACAACAGAATTTCTCGAAGCTTGGCACTTTTCAGCCGGGTCACTAAACAACCACATCGAGCTTGACAATATCTGTGACCTAATGCGAACCAATGACTTGAGGAGTTGTATACTCCGTCTGGCCCAAATGCCGGCAAACGGAGTACCTTGAACAGGTAGAACAAATGAACAAACCGCGGCAATAGATAAACAAACAGATCGAATTCAGAAAATGAGGACGTAACTTACCTAGTCTAATAACAGTGGATCAGCCGATCAGATTGCGTGTCAAAATTCAACAGCAACAGAGAGCGGCTAATCAGTCTCTAAGTCCAATGCTCGAACGCCGTATGAAATGACCAATCGGATTGTATCGCGTAGTTGCCGCATTTGTTAGAAAATTCCTCTCAGATGTTTCTGATGACCATATTTTGTAGTTTGCTCCTTCGTATGTAACTCCCCTTTATTTTTGCAGTTTAACCGAACACACTCACTCATATACGTTGTTTCACTTGTTTGGGGGGGGGGGTAATTGTATAACATATTTGCTTTTATTTTGTATGCTTCACCGAATACGAACTTCTTCTGTTCTGCTTAACCCACCGAAGGGAATTGTGGGGTAAATTTGTATATTCATTTTGTATTATCTATTCATATTTAAGCAACCGATTTGTGTATTTACGGCATAATTTTACTTTTGATATTGGCAGTCACAGTTAAGATATGCAGCTGATTGATTTACAGATTTTATTGCTTACCAAACAGTATCGTAGAATCTTCGATCAAATCTTATTTTGAATTCTGTAGTTGTTATTTGTCTACACGTTACTCGAACACGGTCCGGTCGTAACACGAGCTTCAGGTCAAATTTCGAAAACAATGGGAAGTAACCAATCAAAAGTCATTCCAAAAGGTTCAGCTCATTCTGGTACATAAGAACAGGCATCCAACGAACTTCACCGTCCTCTATGTTGAAACATGTACGCACTGATTATGTCACTTCGTCTGGTGATGAAACATTTGTGACTTGAATGCCCAACTCGGCGAACATCCAAATACCTAACAGAAGATTGACATATTTGTGCTTCATGTCTAAAGTCATTTTCAACCTGTATACTCTTTTTCTCTGTTTTTGAATATATGCGTATTCCCCCGTGGCGATGTTTTTCTGCAGCCATTATTATCGGTCTTCTAGTCAAAGGTTTCCAACTTTTAGATTCACTTGAATATTGTGGATACTGTCTTCTTTAGAGAAGCATGGCTGTTTCAAACTTCTTGTGAAAATCGTCCAACTAAACTAACTGTTAGCAGATAAGTCACATGTTTACTAGGAAAAATAAAACTTGATTGTGTCGCTCCCGACCCTAGAACATTTCGTAATCTTGTAATATGACCAAGCCCAAGGAGCAGGTGAACTGGATCCAGACGTCTCATACGTGTATCGCTTTTGATGTTTTTCTCTTTAATATTTATCTTCTGCAATAACACTGAGTTGGATCATTGGGAGTTCCTAATTTGTGGTGATGTAACGATCTACCTCGCGTTTGTTTGAATACTTCCGCTTAGCACATTCCAGAAATTCGAGCTCGTAGTTATCGAATAAGTGGCCGACAGCTTGTCTGCCTATTCACTTGAACTGATGGAACTATGTAGGATGAGCCTACTTAGCAGCTCTATTGGTCTCTATCTTCATGTTTCCCGATACAGGTCTGCGTCCAATCCACAGTTGACTTTATTCTATACGTCGTTTAACTCTTGACTCTCTCCCTCAGTCATTTCGTTAACCAGGTAGAGAGCAAAGATGATGGCTCACACCGATCAACTACCGAACGATAGCCAACGAATTAGTCCAGTCCGTCAGGGAAGAGGGTCATAAACGAACAAGACATTAACTTAGGCTGTGAAGTACTGTGGTTGTATACCTTATAGTTCAAACACTGCAGGTAGAGACCAACTGATTGTGATTCGATCCGGTTGTCCACGTGTTATGAACCAAAACTCACGTTCGACAAACACTATTCCTAGTATCAGCGTTTGCCATTGGTAGATAATGATAGTCGATATGTGATTTGTCCACACCTCGTTAATATGGAAACAGACCACCGCAATTTATCAGTTTGCACGAATTACTGACAAACGAAGCATGAAACTGTCAGGATGTAGTGTTCTATGACCATTACTGTCAGGTTGTTTTCAACATTGTTCTGACTTATCAGATGGAGTGAAATATAACTGACTATTAGCCTCTAATGAAAATGGTCAACCGATGCGTCAGAACTTTGTGTCGCCAGGACCATTAGAACAACCTAAAAGTACATTTCAATCTAGGTGTGTACTATCACAATCGGAGACCTGGCTACAAAATGCAGAGCCCAAACGACATCACCAGAATTTTAATTGAGAGCCCTCTTCAATGGGCTAATAAAAAAACAAGCCCCTTAAGCGAATCGGGTTAGCGAATTGTCCAAATAGACCGCGGTAACCACAGCCGAACTAACTGGGTACATTAATTTCCGATCGAACCGCGTCATTTCACCGATTTGGCCATCGCGGTCCACGACTGTGGCGGCACGTGACCGCTGAGAACCTTCTTGGTAAACGTTCCAGCGTTTGGAACGAAACGCTGGGCTAAGAGCCAGCATGTACCAAAGGAGTAATATTGGGAGGCGCACCACCTAAGGCGACGATTCAATACCTGACGACTTCATGTGCTTGATACGTAACCTCCGCGAACAGTAATAATTCCAGTGGAGGAAGTGAAACTGATCGCGCAGCAGCAACAAGCGCAGTTCGATGCGGCTTGACTAAAGTCGATCGAAAGTTTGACATGCAATTTATCCATGATATCAGTTGACTCAAACGACAAACCGGGTTCAACGATGGACGCTATCACGAACAGTATCAATGAATTTGTTTATGTTGCCGATGCCGGATTGACTTTCGAATCTTAGTTCAGCCAGTAGGAAGATGTCTTCGGAGTTGACTGACATAGATGATGCAGGAAAGGTGCGATTGCTTCTTCGAAAACTCCGTATGACAAAACATTCGAGGTTTACTGATTTCATTCTATCAAATAAATGTCGTGATCTCACGTTTAAAGAAACACTGAAGACTAATGAATATTTTCGGGGGATCAGTCATCCTTGTTCAACACCCTGTATCAATACTTCAGGTTAGTGAACAATGAACGGGATGGTTTTGTCGCATACGTAAGTGCGGTGAGCTGAGAATGTGAAAAGTTCAGGTTGAGGACGATGATGACGGATCAGTTCAAGTGTCTAGTATTCGTATGCGGTCTACATTCAACCCGAGATACCGACATTTGTACCATTGAACAGGACCCTGACATGACGTTGCCACATGTGACAGTCGAGTGTCAATGCTTGATCTATTTGAAACATAACAGTCATCATTGAACAGTCGAGGTTACTTGCCATTCACGCCGTTTCACAGCGGAAGAGCCGAGAAGCATGGTGCAGAGCTCTTATTGAAGTCCCCAACTGCATGCTGGCAATGTGTTGATTGGTATTATGTACAACTCTGTTCACTCAATCAACACAAGTGTGAAAGATACAGCTGATTCGTGCACAAGGAGATATATAATATCCAGGTCAGGAAGCACCTGGATAAATTCTGGCATTGATTAGTTAGTTAAAGTGTGATATCGAGCGCGGTGATGCCAATTCCAGTGGCACAGTCCATCGTACCTATCATTCGAAGCTGTATCCTCTGGGCTTGGTCTAGATTGCGTGTCTGGAACCTTCGGACACACCTGTCGGTCAGTTGTTTATAAATATGTTTGTGCACGCTCTGTCAGCAGATCAGAAACCGGATCACGTTCGTCCTAGTCTCATATGGAAGTTGGAAACCAAATTCGGTGATGTGTTCCGGGACGACCTTAGTTGGTGTACTAAAGCGAAAGTATAATTGAGCCTATGTCCAGATGCCAAACCTGTTTTCCAGTCAAAATGACCTGTGCCACAGGCTGCTGTATCAATTGTGGACGAAGAATTGGATGGAATTGAAAAATCCGGGCTAAACAGTCAGTCAGTTACTCCGCTTTGGCAGCCCATATTATCATTGTTAGACAGATTGACGAGTCTATTCGGCTGTATGCAGATTTTTCTACAGAATTGAATGCTGCGTTGGAGGACCATTATTATCCTCTTCCAGTCGCTGAAAGCTCGTTTACAATACTCGATGGTGACAGATGTGTTTTCAAACTTGATCTGACCGAAGTCTACCGGCAAAATGAAGTCAACGGGGATTCCAGAGAACCACTGACCATCAGCACACATCAGGGAACGTTTTGGGGTAAAGTAAACAACTGCAATCTTCCGATAGTTCATGAACACGATGCTTACCGATATCTCGGCAATAGGAGCATATCTGAACAACATCATTGCGATGGGCACTAGTCTTGATTATTTGTAAGAAAAACTTGATCGTGTCCTCAGCCGAATTCGATAATTTAGATTTCATCTTCGTACGGAAAAGTGCAACATTTCTATACAGTCGACCAAATGTCTAGCGCTTACAGTCAACCAACATGGCTAACGCCCTGATCACACCAATGTCGACGCAATCAGTCGAATGCTCCATCCAACGTTGTGGTCATTGCTAGGACAGGTAAACCATTACAATATCTACTTACCCGCGATGCATCATATCTGTGGGTCACTAAGCCAACTCTTGAGAAACTATGTAATATGGAATTGGTCCGCTGAGTGCCAAAATGCCTTTGATTTCGTCCAGACGATGTTCTTTCGGATATGCTTCCGACTCCTTTTGATCATTCACTAAACACTGTGGTAGCCTCGAATACTTCAAACTACGGTATTGGTGAGGCCATATTCCACCGATACCTGGATGGTTTTGGAAAAGCGGTGGCTCACGCATCCAAGACGTCAACGGGAGCAGAGAATAATTAAGGATAAATCGGACAGAAAGCACTGGGAATTATATTCGTGGTGATCTCAATGCCGTATACTACTCACAACGAGAATACCTGTTATACAACATTATCAGTGATGAATATTTTCGTCTGGACCTAAAGTTGCACTACACTGTCTTGATTGTGAGACGAGGGTGCTAACCATAACGTCAGTAAACTCATTATAAGCACGACCGAATATCAAGGTCTGGGTTTAAATACCGATACCTTGCTCACCCTCTGATTGTCACGTGTGTGATGTAAACAATCAATTGAGTGATGGAGTGGTGGCGAAATTGCAAGTTTTTCCCGCTTGTGCCCCAGAAATGTCGAAGTGGAAACGTTAAATTATCTTTATCCAGTTCGTCAAGACGGTAAAAAGACATACGTTGCAAGAAGCAAGCATTTATTTCATTCTCATCAATCAGTAACATAAAACATTCACTCATATATGCTCAACGCACGGCGACAAACACAGTGAAACGAACAAACGTCACATAGATGCGTATCATGCCATCTACCAGTTCACTTGCAGTTGAGATGGGGCATACTTTGACATAACTTACCGGAACTCGTGACAGAAGAAGGCAGAGCACATGCCAAAGTGGCTAGTACAGGCAATGCGTCAATACGGGTCGGTATGTCAACACCCGGACGGAAATTTGGCGCCTTGGATCGCGGAAAACACTGCATTGGAGCAGGTCTTATAGTTGACTCTGCAACTTCCTTTACGGTTCTATTACTGAACCCTAGCCCCAAGTTATTGGCGTTTCCCGAAGTGTTGTCAATCTAATGTCACAAGCCGGCTTTCTGTTGATAGTAGTTGCTGATGCGATCAGTTTCGTTGCCTCGGTACTGAACCCATTTATCCCACTCACCCATATGACGGTTGTCCGTTTTATTGTTTTGTCGCCATGCTCCAAACCTTTACAAGTGAACATTTAATGTAATCAGCTGATGGGAATAAATGAAATGCTTGCACCTCGCAGTGTATATCGTCTTGCCATCCTGATGAGGTGGACACGACCAGAGCAGAACCCAAATAGGTTCTAACGCAAACTTCGCTCCTCTATATTGATCAGGACATACAATGCATTGGACGGATTGGAAAAGTGAGGAACATTGAGCGGAAGCAATAAAAACTGAGATTCGGAGAAAGTGACTAATGTGTAGATATATCAACAGTAAAACAAGCTAAGAGAGCGTTGTAACGGATACTGTACTCATCAGGTGACCTGCGGACTGTAAGAAGATGGCTAGTAATATCACCCAGTGTCTGAGCCAATAAACGAGTGTCATGCGTACCACGTGTTACGTGACAGAGACGAAAGAGTGTATGTCTATCGGTCCAATCGGAACAAGCCTGGCTCAGGTAAACAAACGTTTTTCAATTCGTTACAAAAACTGAAAACTTGCGATCGAGTAAAGTTCGATACATCTCACCCAATGCACCCATTATCACAGAGTTGAGTGATGTGTTTCTAACACTGGAAGGTTTGCATACAAGGTATTCCCACATGGTATTCTGTTTATTGAATGCCACAGTTTCGAAAAATGACTCCGTGTCTGACTCCGCTTAATGGAGGTGTGGTTTGCCCGAGAATACTCTGGTGTACGAGGAATTTTGTAGACGACAATTAAGTCCCTCCCCCCCTCAGAATAACTGACGTAATGTCACTGCAGGCTTCATGGAAAGAATGGATCGAAGCTGTATGCTGTATCAAAAAATAAGCAGGAAGAAGTATACACAGTCAGGCCTCAAATATAACAAGTCGGATCTAAAACGAAGTCAATGAATGTCAATAATGAGCATCCACAAGGCAAAATAAAGACAATACTATCAATCTTGGGGTATGGTGGATCATTATGACTAACGCGTGAATCGTGTAACAAACGTGTTGCCTCAGTTTAAACCCTGAACTTTTATAATTGCCTGTTAGGACGAATATGGAGACAGCATGCCTAATAAAGATGTTATGAAAGTAAACTAGATGATGTGTGCTTTTCAACCAGCTTCATACTCAATGAAAACACGGCGAGCAGATTCAGCATCCGTCCTTATCTGTTACATTCTCTTCTTTTCATGGGTTGTATTGATCAGTCATATGCGACGGGCCTCCAAACTAGCGAACATTTACCACTGTTTCAGAAAAAATTGAGAACATCTTTTGCTTGCAGTCGGTCTGGTGGTAGGCAGCTGTTCCGATCTCGTTGAACCTCATCAGCATAAAGTAGACCAGGGAATCGAACTCACGGCCTGTAAGCAGGCGTCAGCGTGGCAAACAAAACCTTTATCTGATAGATTAAAGGAACTCTGCTGCTCTAGTTTCAGAAACCCAAACTTACTTTCCTTAGGTCCTTTGCCCTATTTTCATATGGATTGAAACAGATCAACCATGTTGTGGTTAGCTCGCCAATTAGTAAACAATCACGAGATTCCTTGCTATTGTTGAACCCTGAGAACAAACGAATTGAAACATACACACAAAGGAAGCATCTGTCCAATCGTCTATCAGTCCCCGTGTCCATCGGTTGCACATAACCTCGAGGTGGTAACAGATCGATGACGAAAGTCAGTGAGCGAATGTGTTCACGACTGCAGCCATGACAACCGTAGCCTAATAACCGGACCAGGGCTTGAACTGGGACACTCATGGAAGGTTTGGCATTCTCATAGGGGTTTGTAAGCCCCGTTAATGGTTGGGTTTATCGTGTAAAAAAATGAGATCAGCGTCATCACCGTGCAGACGACGTGACCAAACTGTCACCGCGTGGCAGTGTGTACGCACATGTGCGCGTGGACATGCCTGGGTAGATGCTCGCGTGCCAACGTGTGTGAATTAATGTGTCTGCATCAGCCGATGTACTGCAGGGCGATCGGCACGAGGCCCGTTCTAGCGTCAACTATGAGAACAGCCGCGTTTAAATTGTGAATAGACTGTTCCGTCTACTGAACACCGAGTAGTGGCTTTAACAGTTTTTGAATGGGGCAAGAGTTGCATTTTCTCAGACGTTTTTATGGCCACTTTCTATTCCGGTTATTCGTTAAGCCAAGACAATGGTTAGAGTTGTCAGACCACTCCAAATTGGAGATTACCCAACTGGGTGTAGTGAATTAATAGTTCACACTTTATAAGCGCTTCGCTGATACGATTTTTTTGCGTCGTCAATGCGAATTCTAACATGAACAGAATCATGACAGCATTTAACTGAGCCCATAAACATAGTAAACCCAGTAAGGAGTCAGACAGCAGCGGCCAAATAATTCTGGCATATTAAGAAGAGAGGATAGTTCAACCCAAAGAAACATTTACAGGAAACAGACTTGGAGTGGTCAGTACTTTGGTAGTTTCGTTCCGCCAAATCGAAGGTGAAACCTCGTCTGATGTCTGACTGGTACGGTTTGCAAGCTGATCTAGATTTCCTACGGGATGTGTTCATGCAGAATGGTTATCCAATGTGTTTTATTCAGAAGGCGATGCAGGCGATAGAGTTGAGACTTGAGGCGGCTTCTGTGAATAAGAAACGTTTGTTGACTAGTCTCCCTTTCAAAGTGAACCCCATGGCTGAAGTCATCGTAAGAAAGCTCAGAAAGTCAGTCGAAACAACTTACCATGCTGCTCACTTGTGTATCGGTTTCCGTTCAACACCCGTTATCATGTCACAACATAAAGACAGATTTCCATGTTCTACAACCGGCTGTTGTGTGTACCCATTTGTTTGCTCGTATGGAACACCATGCACCAGTCGTACTACAAGGCGATTGTCTCATAGAGTGTGTGAATATAATCATGCGTGGTTGAACAGTGGTGTGACTAAGACGGTTTCAAGCGCGATTGTTGATCAGTTGACCGATCCTAATCATTCCATCAATAAAAAAGATGTATTTCAGATTATCTATCCAGTGGGAAGAAATCGATCAAAACTTGTAAGGTTCTGAATGTTGATCGTTACCGAGGTCATTAATATCCGATTCCGCAACGCTGGCCTGTGAGCTCAGAAGCTCGTGCGGACACTTAATCTTTCAGATTGAAAATCACTCACAACTGATCGCAGCTGTCGCATCCTCATAGACTTTCCAGTGGGCCCCTTTCGAAAAGAAGCACTAGACTCGAGTTTCGCGATCAATTGTGGGTGATGTTCAACTTGAAATTAACCAAATCCCCGACTACTCATTAGTAAACTTAATCTTTCCTGGGCTACAATCAATCAAGCTCACAATTCGGAGCAGTGATTGCGTAACCACTAGTAACTACGCCGTCCGTAACCTCTACTGCCCGATTTCGTTACTCACTGTGGTTACTGGTGTCATATTTATTGTGTTGCAATTAGTCGGCATCACCTCGTAGTGTAATTAACCGTGATAGCTTGAGTACCCACTAACAAATGACGCCATCTCAATGATAGTCAAGAAGAAGTTTAAATCTACATTTCATATCTTTCGTACAGACTGAACATCACCGACAGCTGATCGCAGCTGTGACATTCCTATAGACTTGTTATTATTGCCTCTGATCTCATGAACTGTTCAGCAGCAACCAATTTACTTTGTCGCAGTATGGAAAGTCCTAAATTCTCTGTTAGAATCAGAAGCCATGACATCCATATTCCCATTATGATCCGGTAATACCCCCAACGCATTAACAGTTTTATGCCTGTACTGAAAGCATAGTGAATGATCATTAGTTCAAATTGCCATAGGATACGATGTGCCCATTCTACTGGCCCCTTGAAAAAGGATTCATTTAGCTCATGGCGATAAGAGACGACTTGTGAATTATCTCGGATGTAACATTATTGTACGATTAAATGAACTAGGTTAATGTAATCCGCCTGTAACTGCCTTACTGTAGCACAAAGGTGCTTATCTCGGCCTTAAAAGACAAATGCGACCGGTTGTGCTTTACGGAAAACTTTGGAATCAAATTGATTGTCCGCATTAATAACGTAAATATTGGCTGACAGTTTCTCTTCAAAAGGAGGAGGTTAGGTTGGAATTAATTATGCGGGTTTTGTTTCAGTTGGACATACGTCACTTGATGACAAGTCTCTGCAACCAGTGGACCTGTAGTTGAAGTCCAGTAGACAACAGCTCTGTGTACTGTAGACGGATTAGTAGTCAACAGACGCGACTTACGTGCATTGACGATGGACACAGATATGCACTGTTGATGAGCTCGACCAGGAACAAAAACTCAGACTCATGGCTTATCTTGAAGTAGATCGGTCGAAAAGTTTGTTCAAGTGCGAATACTACAATCAGATGCGCGACTTGTCCAAAATGGTTACACGTGAAATCATCTAAACACATTGACTTCGTGATAAAAGGGTCATGATAATCGTCAAACAAGAAAACGGGGTCACAGTAATTATTCCACGGCCATACTGCACCGAGTGGCATATGCATATTGTGGGGGATTGTCAGGCACGAAGCGCGAGCATTCCAGCTCTCGGCGGAATACCCCAACACAGGGTAGGTGCGTTCAAAAACCCACGGGGAGCGGATGGAGAACGGCGTGGGCTACCGGATGAGTCATCGCTCGACCGGATCGGACCAACGGGCGAGACGTGGCAGCCGAAATAGAATGAATGACCAAATTGAAGGCGTGATTATTCCAACACTCTCAGGAATATATCGACACGGCTGTAGAGTACGTTCAAAGCCTACAGGAAACAGACGGAGGACAGCACGAGCGATCGGACAAGCTATCGCTCAAATAAATCGGATCAACGGACGAAGAATAGTAGGCAGAAAACCCCCGGGTAGAAGGTGCCAATCACACACCTAAACCGG
The DNA here is from genome assembly GCA_014338405.1 of Paragonimus skrjabini miyazakii. Classification (NCBI taxonomy): domain Eukaryota; kingdom Metazoa; phylum Platyhelminthes; class Trematoda; order Plagiorchiida; family Troglotrematidae; genus Paragonimus; species Paragonimus skrjabini miyazakii. The sequence continues at coordinate 5,459 of JTDE01000422.1, read as the reverse complement.
GTAGAAGTGCACACGACGTGCGAGCGGAAACCAGGGGGTGTTGTGGACTGGAATTGTGATTCAAAATCGCGAGCGCTCGTGTGGCATGGTAAATAACGTGTTGGACAATAAAGATTGTGCTTTATTGGATGCCTTTTCGCTACAATATGACCACTTATGCGGTTACGTTATTAAGATAAGTAAAACCGCAATGGCCATAAGTAAGGCAAGAGCATATTTCTTGTCTCCTTTAAAAATCCACTGTGCTTGACAAACTTCAATCACCATGTGAATGGTATGCGAACAACATGGAAGGTGTTAAGCAGGTGACAACCTTTGAAGCACTGCGCACAAGTATGAATAATATACACCTTTTCTGCTATGAAACCCAATGAAGTGATTGAGACACTTTTTCAACCCAACCAACGTTTTTAGAACAATGGCGAATTTTCATAGAGCTGAAAACCATGAATATAGTCGACGGCATCAGAGTAGACAGGGGAAGAACAACCACGCAAACAACTTGATAAATTTCCAGTTGAATATCACTTACAATTGATCCCAGCCTTCGCATTCCGGTAGGCTTTTCAGCCAGCTTCTTACGAAAAGAAGCAATAGCCTCAAGTTTCCCTCTCATCAAAGTTCTAATCTCGGTCGTGACACGTACATACACTACTGACAAGTACTAATGAGAGTGAACTTTGAGTCTAGTACTTCTTTTCGAAAGAGGCTGGCTGGAAAGCCTATCTGATTACGACAGAAGTGATCAAATGTGAATGATATTCAACTTAGTATTAATAAATTGTTTGATCTGCATGGACTTACGTAAGAAGCGAAAACGCAGATTAAACATTCAAACCCATCACGTGACAAATGACGAAACGGTTTAGAATACGAAGGAGAAGAGTACAAAGGACTGCGGCAAAATTGTATACGCACGGCTTTCACTCTATAAAACTTGTGCAAATCACGCACTATTCGAATGTACGCATATAGACGTGGACACTTATAGATCGAGTAGCCTACTCTTTGATAATCTGATGGAGCAATAAGAGTCCTGGAGTCAGACAGCAGCAGTTAGTGGAAACAGACAATTAACACATACATTGTTTAGTAAATTGCAAAATCTAAGGTTTGGGCTTTTGAACAAATGCTCCTGAACATATTACAGATCGCCAAACGGCTAGAGGGATAAAAATGTGCACATGTAAACAGTGCAGACCACAGCAGATTCATTCAGTATCACTGTTTCCGCTAGACTTCTCAATAATTATTCCAGGAAAAAGCCATCAGTTTTCAATACTCATGAACATATCCAATATCAGTATGTGTGGTAGGTTTGGTAACAAAAAATGATGTAACTTGGATGGCACGGAGGTGGTTCGGTTGAAATCTTCAGGAGGATAAAATGTGCTCTGATAAGAATACCAAGTATAGACGATCAGTGGTGTTTTGTGTTGTAAACGCCTGAAAAAGTACACTGGATAGACAACACAATAAAAGAGTGCTTGGCGGAACTTGGAGTTTCCATTTTGAGATAAATGAAGCGGAAGCCTTGCTGTCAGAGAACAACGCGACTGACTCCGCTAACAGACCCTAAACCAATTCAGAAGACGAGTGCAAAATGTCACTAAGTTCCTTCCGAAAACGTGTGCAACAGAAAGAAAAATGCAGAGGTGATCTGCACACATTCTCAAAGCAAAAGCTTGTGTGGCAGTTACTAAAAATAGCAGTTAAGGCATACAAATCATTGAAGAATGTGAACACGGTGAACAATTGTGTTACGAGGTATAAATCGTATGTTTTGTATACGCGTCAAGGCCGCCTGTTTGCCCCACACTCGTGCTGAGACTCAAACAGTGTTCTGATTGGTTCCCCATTCAACGGCCAACGGCTCATTCGTCCACGTACACATCCACGCACACAAACCTTAAGAGATTGCAACGAATTTAAGGTAAATACTTGGGTGAGAAGAAAATCATCCATCTTGGTTCTTCTATTATTAACTTATCGGAACGACATGTAGATTCAAGGGTTGTTACATGAAGGAGAAAGATCGTTGCTTGTGCATTACTGTCTCTGTGTTGGTTTATGAAAAATTATGTTGGACGGTTTATAGGTATACAGAGAAAGTGAGCGGAACTAAATAAAATGTACATTCAATGAAGCTACTGGCTGTAATCATTTCAGCAGTCACCCCTGAAACACACAGAAACAACCTGCACTCAGTTAGTGATCTGTGAGACTGATCCAGCAGAAAGGAAACTCACAATGCCGGTTGTCTCTGGAGTATGTGCCGATCCAGTAACATTTTAAAATCTCAACTGATTCAGCCGTGACCACAGAGTTAAGCTATGCGTCCCAATGTGAACAGACCCTAATTATGAAGCGGTTATGTCTGCAAAGTAGCCTGCCTGTTCCATTACTCAGTTCCACCTAGTCACTTCTTAAACATTCATTCTTATTTACTTGGAGGAGATGTGTTAATGGATGACCCGGTTTGTGGAGTAATTTGTAGATAGGAACTAGGTATTCTCTGAGGTGTCCACAATTGATCGCAGCTGTCGCATTCCCATAAACTATCCAGTCGGCCGCTTTCGAAAAGAAGCACTAGACTCGAGTTTCGCTCTCATTAGAGCTCATCAGTAGTGCATATCATCGCCACCGCCGGCACTTGAACCACGGACATGCTGTTCATGAGGCAACTGTGTTTACCACTGCGCCATTGACCTCACGTTAGGCACGACCGAATTGTCATATGTGAACGCTCAACCACTTTCGCTTGTGAGTGATGATCAGGTTCCCCGATCGTCTCGATAGGAGACACAGTTACTGTCTGTTAACTCCAATCGATAACCACACGATTAAGACTTCCAAGACAGGTCGAAATCTTCGATATCATTAAACCTGCTAGGCGATACTTTCAATGGATGCCAAACCTTCTTAAGATAAAGACGACAAGCTTGCATTTACGTTTTCAAGTGTAGGAGGAATATGGAGACGAACATAGTGGGAAACACTTCAGGATGGACGATTCCACAAATTCTTCCTATGAAGTTCGGAGTTATTTGTGCTTTTTTGGTCATGACAGCACAAACTCAAACTGTTTGCCACTATGGTTCCTGAGTCTCTTTCGCATGCTGACACGAGCAGGTTTGTGTCGTCAAGTTAATGGTCCGTACAATCTTGATGGCGAATGGGCATAACAACACTTGTTGACATTGAACCGTAAGTTATTTTCTATGGATCACTGATGTAGGCAGCTCAACTCGTCTTGTAAGGTCACCAAATCTTCCGTGTACTTTAGGACTCGCTAGAGCTTTTTGTCATCGGTCTAGATCAACGTCGATAATTTGACTATACCGGTTAGCCCAAAAACGAAACGACTGAATAACAAGGATCTTAAGATTGATCCTTGCGGAACGCCACTGTTGGCTGGAAAACATTCTGACAACTGTCCATTTAACTTGCCAATGAACCTACGTTCAGTCGGATAATCCTCTAGCCCAGTGAGTAAGCGCTCATCAAAATCATTACTATTTGGTTTCTACAGCAAAAGGAAGTGATCAATCCCGTTAAAGGTTTTGGGAAAATCAAGATAAACCATGTCTATGGCCAAGCCTGCGTCTGCAGCCTTCGGTCAAACATCACGAACGATCAGCAGAGTCGTGACGCATTGGTATCCCTTACGAAAGCTCATTGCTCCTTGGTGATGAGTTGGAGGTCTTCAACTTTCGCCCGAAGAAAGTGATATATTAAGCTGTCCATTACTATAGAGATCATTGAAAGTAACGCTATTGATCGATAGTTTTTTAGGTCATCTCAACATCCATCTTTGAAGGTGGGTGTGGTCGTGCATTTTTTCAGACTCTTGGTAAACCATCACTGATATTGGGAAATTAAAAAACACTGCAAGCGGTTCTCCTAATTCTGCGGTACAGCTTTTCAAGACGACTGGGGATATCAAGTCTGGACCGGGTGATATGTGGATTATTTGATTCTGACGTGTAACACTGTAACTTGGGATAATCCAGTTATGTCGTTGCTTGTGTGCCCAAAAGTTGTTCATAATTGGCACTTATGCGCAATTATGCACTGTTTATCCAGAGTGTTGACCAACTGTGCACCTGTATTAGTAAATGCGCCAGAGGTTTGTATTTGCGAAATACCAATCTTACTCCTTGTGTATGCTGCGACTTCGTTGTAGAAAAGTTTGGGAGTCAACTTCAGCTTTTCAGCAAGATTGCGTTAGTAGTGAAGTCAATCTTCTTTGTTAACAGTTGTGGTAAGATGGCATGACATGACATATAGACAGCTCAGTTCGATTGTGCTCTCATTAATGTGACCAAGTAGGACTGTCATATTTTGACTGTTCATCATGCCACTCTGGTTGGTATGAATATAATAAAGACAAGACGGCGCTTGGCTCACCCTCGTATGGTCACGGTCACGCTGGAATAGTCTGGCTTCCATTACTACCTGTAAGAAATCTCCAACAGAGGGAGACGCTGCAGGATTAATTAAATGGTTAGTAATGTCTAGCTTCGAGTGAATAAAATCTCTCATCATTAATGTATGAGTATAACCTAAAGATTGTACTGCACGCAGAAGGCTATCTGTAAATCATATCAATCAAGCAAGCGACCTTTTGAGTGATGCTATCTACTTATCAGACTGGTTCTGAAAGATCCAGTTGTATCATGTCATATCACGTGCAATCCTAAATACAGAGCTATACCACTTCCTTTGCCGACTTCCTTATCAGGACAAAACAGTTATGTCGAAAATGAACAGTTCACTGTCCCCCACTTGCCTCTTACACCAAGTCTCCGTGATGCCTACTGTTAATGGGCTTCACCGGGAACAGAGGTCACAAAGGTCATCCAGTTTGCTGAATAGTGGGGCCATGTTGGTGTAAAAACAATACCAACAGTTAATTTCATCGTCGATAGGAGGAATAGCAGATGAATTCACTTGAGAGGATTCAAAGGGTGAGAAGGGCTGAGCCGGTGTATAATAGTGTACTTTGAGTCCGCCATCCCCTATGTGAATGGCGGCGAGTTGGGGTTTTTCAAACTCCTGGACTGAATTTGGCATCTGCATGAAGGTCATCTGGGGCCAAATTACGAGCGATTACATTGGGATATATGTGGGCATATAGTTGTCGGCAATCTGATTTGATTCGTCTTGTTCCGTCAGAATGGCATGTGATCTTAATGCAGTGGAGTTGAGCGATCGTAACATACTACTCATACAACTGCTATTCAGTAGTAGGATCGGAGCAGATCCACAAGAGAGCGAAAGAAACCTGAACGGCTTCTGCTGCAGCTGGAACAATCTTTGCGGGTGGAGGAGTGCAGTGAAGTTGAGCGATCGTAACATACTACTCAAACAACCGCTGTTCAGTAGTAGGATCGGAGCATATATTTTGACATGCTACAAGCCGCAGGAAAAGTGCAGGAAGGAAAATCAGAGTGCAG
>JTDE01000421.1:243800-254305 GCA_014338405.1 Paragonimus skrjabini miyazakii | reverse complement strand
TTATATGCAAACCGAACTAACCAGCACTACATGGAAACCGAACTAACCAGCAAACGTCAAACTTCATTGTCAACTCTCTATTTATAAACAGACCTAAAAAGAAGAGATTGGACTGGCTGCGGGACTATGTCAAACACAAGAATAGACATGTGGATGCCCCAAAAGTAAGAATTGATGGAAATGCACATGAGTGGTGTTCAGCTTTTATTCTTCGGTGAGATAGGCCGTCAGAAAGATGAATTGGAACATTTTCTCATCTGAGTTGTTTCTCAGCTGAAATATCCATGAGCGAGCTGTAAGCTAATCACTTGAGTTCAAGTATGTGCAAGAGTTAACCGTTTTCGGACGTTGTTTATGTGTGGTATTCCGCGTCGTCAATAAGGATTCGACATGGGCAGTGATCTGTCAGATTGTACACCAGGACGTAACATCTACTTCCACAATTGGTCGGTCAGCAGCGGGCGTATCCATTTTTGTATGTTGACAAGATAAAGAGAGATTGTTCAACTCAGAGACACAGTTACACAGGAGAATGATCGTGTGAATAATACATTCGTTTTGACAATTACTTCCTACTGAAGTAGAAACAGAATGTCGCATGATGCTATTGAATAAATAATGCATAATCATCAAACTCCCTTGTAAACACGATCTCAGTAATGAGATTATTGCAAAAACATTGGAAAAGATAACCGAAACAACCAACCTTGCAAATCACGTATACGTGGGCTCACACCAATACTCATTCTCCTATCATAACTCAATGTCAAACGTTTCCCGTAGAAATCTTCAATGGGTGTTCATCCTCAACTGTTTGCTCCTGTCGAACATTGGTGATACTACAAAACACTTATCTGACAGAGTGTGTGAACATTGTCCCACGTGGATCAATATTCATGTGATTAAAATGAATGCAAAGCACAACTGCTGTTCATTTGTCAGAGCAGAACGAAGACATAAGTTGTGATCTGTTAACACTCCGTATGCTCACATCGATCGGAAACGTGAAACATGTAGGTTAGTCCTACAATTCACAGGAGATCATCTGGCAAAAGACATCAGGCATGAACTGAAACCTGTCGTGTCCCACGCGTATACAGGTGTTCAGTTACTCTTGGCTCAAACCACCAAAGAAACAGTTCAACACAAATGCGAATTCAGATTTTCCACTTATCCTATCCCCCACGCAGTCTGCCAATTCACATGCAGTTCCAGTCACATTTGCCTAGACAAAACAGTTTTACAACTATCTCAGTGATGAGCGTATCACGTCCCAAAATGGTCGAAACAGATGATGACGATAATTTCAAACTGGTGAATCCGTAACACGAACTCCGCATCGTCGATTACTAGATACCTGTTGACGACAGGGTGCCAATTGGATCGACTTGGTTCATTCAAACTATTTATACGCAAGCAGAACCTGCAGTTATGTTGAGCAGAACTGATCGGCTGGCGTTGTGTGCCGGAAAGTGTTTAAAGCGTCCTATTGGGTTACCGCGATTTTGATGGTGTAATACCTTATGTGAGTGTATACCTGTCCATTTCCTTTCTGTCCCTACTTGTCTGTCGTACATAATCCGACTGGTGTCAGTGAACGAACCCTTCACATATCGCAAAATACGCCTTCTTTTTTGCTCTACTGACGTTTTTAAAGGGAACCCGGTGTTTTAAGTTATTCATCCGACTACATCAAAACATATTCTTCGTAAGAAGTATGTTTTCCAGGTCATCTATCCACTAATGAAGTAAAATAGCATGATTCCGAGTGCCCACCTTTGTCGGGATCTGTAATATTCGACTGCATAATTTTGACTGCTTTGCTAATAAGACGGTTGTTTAAACAGCTTTTTGTGGTTTATAACCAACACAGCGTAACGGGTAGCAATAACTCAGCTCACGATTGCTTCACTGACTGATCTTATCGTCCACCTTTGTAATCATTTTCAAACTCATCGTGTAGTACTTAGTCTGATGACAGAATACCAAAAACTAGTCGTGTTGGCTACTCCGAAATTCTTGTGACTTTAATGCAAGCGAATCTATTTCGTGTAATTTTTCGTCGGTCTTTGTTGGATTATCAACGTGCCAACGTATTTCTCAAACTCGCTGAGGCACCTGCGTGAAGCAGCTGATGAGCGATTAAATACATAAACATTCTTGGTTTGAATACCATCTCACAGCATAGTCCACGGTTTAACGACTCACGCATTCCTAACCGGAATGCGAGAGAGCCAGACAGACCTCACTCATCTGTGAGCCATTATTTGTGCTGGTGACTATGGACCATTGACCTTAATTGTAAACTGTTTGTTGGCTATCATTTGTTTTGCGCCATAACCTTGGGTGAGTATGCATACTTGGCACTAGTGGACAATTTTTCATTTTATGGGAATAGTTTGTAACTATTGTGTTAGAGGATTTTGGTAAGCTTTAGGAAGTTGGTTCACAATTTGCAACATCTAATTTGGTATACATGTTGTGCATATTTTTTTAGTCTGACTGGATTATTAAATTGTGTATGTTTCTGTATTGCCCCTCAAGACAGAAGGATACATAGGTAAGGGGATTGTTTATATACGATTTAGCATTTTGTGGTAAATTTACGGCCTACAGCAAGCGGATTTTAGCCCATGTTCATCCTTATTTAGCCATTTCTCAACGGCTTTGTTTGGCATTTCATAGTCAGTAGATCCACTCAGAACGAAAGCACAAACGCACTAGACTAGCACTTTGTTAAAAACTGACTGTCAGTAGCTCGTGTGCCAGATACAGTGTGTAGGGTTGTCCTACAGACTACGGATACTTACTTATCGATAAGCTCCCATATTGGAGGAGCTTGTTTTACTATAAACGGTGTTCAGATCAGCTGGTTAAACCTTGAGGATCAGCGTTTTTGGATCGATCTGTACACTAATCCGACTTGCCGTCTGATTTAATATCAGTTACTTAGAACGATGTGGTGATAAGAAACGGTGTTTCGAACGAAAACTCGACAGTCAGCAGCTTGAAGGAAAACAAATAGGACAGCATAAATTCTAACAGAAGGGCTTATAATCTGCGAACCCAAGTGAACATAAACACATAAATTTAGATATTGATAACATTTTATTACATTTCGTATTACTAACAGATGGTTTACCGGAATTAGGAATCGTTCAGTAAATGATCAGAGAGGGCTGGAAAAGCTGATACGAGTACAATTGCCAATAAACTCCTTAAGTAAAGTATACGCGAACCAGGATGATAGAACACATGAACAGAAACCATGTTGTTCTAGCTGGTTTAAATACTGGAATGCTCGCTGGACAGATTGACAACGATTTTGATTTACCAGACAATTGAGGTGGCATCAGTTACTTCTGAAATTAAATTTCTTGTCAGGGTTGAATCCCCCTTTCATCTAGAGCTAATCGCCACTAGACTGTACTATAGGGTGCACAGAACCATTTCACGTTGTTAAATGTTTCAAGTCAACTCAACAATGTACTTTATGAACCGACAAAGGTGTTGTTCCGGCTTCCACATAATCACATACTTTGCAACGAACAACTAATTGTTCAAGAGTTCTTTTTTACATCCTCTACATGTTGATAAACCTAGCAGACAGATAGAATCAGTATCACTTAAAAACCGATCACTTCAGTCTTACAGTCAATTTATCATGTCAAGTCAGCAATAGGAATGTGCACTTTAATAGGCGAGTTTTCAGCTTCTTACTTAGTCAGATCTTCATCAAAATTAATCAAGTTTACTTGAAGCATATAATACTGATAAAAATGATGATAATGAGACTCATTGAAGGGTTCAAGAAGGCAATCGAAGCCGGTACGGACTGTGGACAAAAACGGTCAATTTGATTTTATGGTTTATCCACGAACAAGAAGGTTAGAGATGTGTAGAAGTCGGACCAAATAAGAGGTAATAGAAGAATGATGATATCGAATGCATACAAGTAAGTGCTTCTGCCGGAATCAAGTAGAAGATACACAAATATTCGATCCATGTGGGATGTATCAGAAGGCATTTTTGCTGAAGAATGTTCGTACAATTTTTAAGGTTACAGGAAAAGCTATCGCAACGAGGTAGAAGTTCTGAGAATCTGGCAAAATGCTCCAGGTTCTTCGGTAGGAAACGGAGGGAAACGACCAGTGAAAAATCCATTTGGTGCGGCAACATAACAATCCTAATAAATCGATTAACCAGGTGGTGTAAAATGAAGAGAAAACTTAATCGTTGGATGTAAAACGAAAACACTCGAACTTTAGTGAGAACATCAATACCATAAGATGACCATTCTGTGTTGTTACTCAAAGTAATCCACGAATAGTTGACGGAAGGCAATCAAGACAAGGGTTCTTTACTCGCATGAGGTAAGCGAAATGCATTAAAACGTTCTTTATATTGATATTTTTTTCACGAACGAAACAATATATTGGTTTTGTACGCGGTAAGCCGCGAACTGAGGACTCGGACCAACTTACTGGTTCGAATAAACTGTTCAACAGGTCGGAGGAGTGCAATCTATTCGGAGTTTTATATTCAGCTCCACATCATCTTCATATTGGCGTAACTGGATCTTTTACAAGTTTGACTAGTTTACGAACTACATGAAACTGCTACAACAGTGACTGGCAAATATATGTTTGTATCTGGAGCTATCTGTACACGATGAGGCATATTTTGAATGACATGTATGACTGACGAATTTTTCACTCACAACTTGGTATACAGTTCCATCATACGCTGCTAAGTAACAATAACTACAACCCGTTTTGTTGATGATACCTGTCTATGGAGCAGCCATCCATTCTAGAATGTTTCTACCGGTCTGACAAATGAAGGTATAATGATTTTTTCCCTCAGTCATTTGGATGAGAAGTCTTGGTTTGTACTGAGGATAAACAACTCTTCTTATGTTGTCATTCACGACCTTTGTGATGTGACTGCTTCTGAAAAGCCTCACACTGGCATCACCGGTATTAAACCCCAAAACTTTCTGTAAACACTAAAGCGACATTGCGTTTGCACACTTACCACTTTCAGTGTACTGATACTGCCTTCTGCTTACAATGAACTACTTTCTACTATCCACTATGCGGTAGTTTGTCAACATTTAATTCGACCAGCAAACAAACGAACCGAGTGGAGTCCATGTATCAGAACTGCGTAAATCGAAAATTATTCACGCGGCAAAGCGCAAAACATAGCAAAAACAAAGATGTTTACTATTATCAAGTACAGCTATGAGTTTACTTTTTATGCACACTATAACTGTACCTTATTTAATTGCACCTATTTTTTTACATAAATTACCGTTGATGCATAATATCATTTTTCGACAAGCTGAGGATATTTGAACATATCACTTAGTCACTTCGTACACGTGTGGCTAGAAATCGAAAACATTTCCGTCGTAATGAGTTCAGTTATAGCCGTTTATGTTTAAAAGTGTGATAGAGGTACTGTTGTCCAACGTGCAATTGTATTAGGCTAACAGTACAAGCACTATCCGAATTCTACTGACGTAAAGATTTTAAGAATAATTCCTGAACTGTGATGGGTATAGTAAGAGAAGTTATCACTCATTCTGTTGGTCTGTGCAGGGATTCGGTTATGACACCGACTTGCTGTTTACACGCTCGTCAATCTCAGTAGGCACCTGAGCTATCTTATCCGTCAAAATTTTGAAAATTTGTAAGTAAATAAAGTAGTATAAATGAAGATATACATTCATTTTCCCGATGTCCATCAGCGGTAACCGTGCGACTAGTACTGACACCCTGCCTCCTGCTGATGAGATAACTAAATTTTTTCTACATCAAGATAATTTTGATTGTGCAAACCTGTAAATAACAAACAAAGCTGGAATTAACACCTCATTCTGAAATTTTGAACGCTAACATCTTAATGATCAATGTTAACAGAATTCTCATATGGAACTGAAGTTATCTACAAAATGTACAAAATTCCATTGGCGTGTGGCTCATGAGCATTCCATTTTGCACAAATACTTTGCACATGCTTATCAAAACATGTGTACTTAAGTAAAACAATCAGTGCTGATGAACAAGATGAAGGGTTTGTTTTGAATGATCTTTTCTGTCAGTGGTTGAGTGGTATTCGAGGTTTATTATGCTGTACAATCAAGGGTATACAATGCCTGTGTGTGTTCCATTTTACTGTATGGTTCGGAAACGTGGCCTGTTCACAAGGAACATATCAACAGGCTTGCTGTGTTTGACCATCGTTGTCTCCGCCAATTGGCTCATATTATGTTGACTGGTCGCGTGAGCATTGTGGCCGCTCGCCGGCGCCTATTCCGGAACGCTCGAAATGCGCGATCAATCGGTCAACTAATCACGTTGCACCGCTGGCGACGATTGGGTCACATACTCCGTATGTCATCTGATCGTTTACTGTTTACCGTATGCTGAGGCCACCAACAGTTGGGTAAATCCACGAGGTGGCCAAGCAACAGCGTGGTCGCGAAATATGAAGACCCTGACTGTTCCACTGAGCAAAGTGGGTAGGTGACGCCTGCGTTGATGGGGTCCTCATGATCACTCAAACCGCTGGTTAAAGCCGCTATCCGAGATTGCGGTGTGTCGTAGTCAATTTCTTACCCGTATCCATACCATTTCTTGTTCTTCCGCTTAGTCTTCTTTTAATAATGTTCCTAATGTTCCTAATAACGTTTTCGTCTAAGATATTCCACGTCACTGTTGAGGTGAGCAGCGGCCCCAGCCACAGCAACTTTTGGTCATCCCCCTCCTGAAAAGTTTACACAGTCTGTTTACGTAACACTAACATTGTGAACGAGAGGATTATGTAAACTGATAACGTAGTGTAAAACTTATTTCGAGGTCATTTAGGTACTAACACAGATTTGATATTATGCATAAATCACTTCTACAAAAATTGATGTTTTATCGACAAACCTTTGGAAAACCTTATCAGAAGGTAAAAACTGCAAACAACAACAAGTAAACGGCACTAAAACCAGTAACCAAGTGTTTATCATTTATGAACAGACCAGATGTGTCAATAACATCTCAATTTTTAATCAGATGCTTCAAACTGTTTTTTAATGGTGATAAAAACAAGCTTTTGATAACCAGCAAATAACTGGAGTAGGATTTCTACCTGTTATCTACTTCTAATACGGGAAGTCTTTGTGAATTTAGTGAATACTTCTCTAAACTTCATGCTTTTTCGTTTGTAAACATGTGATTTCAGTGACTAGCAGCAAAGCAGTGAGCTTCGAGTTCGACCTTATCATCAACGAATCTAACCATCAACCCCTGAATAAGCGGCGGTTTGCCGTTCATATTTCGTTTGATCTGTCGACTACCATAAGAATCTCGTATGGAAAATGTGTTAAAGCAAACAAGGGCAATAGAAAATACATTGTTTGCCTATGAATCTGTACATTATGTTAGCAGTATTGAGGATTAACTTGAGGAGCTCAATAAAAAGCAGATAAGGGGTCCTTAGTAGTTGCAAACCAAAATTTCTAAATGTAGTTGAGAAACAAAAGTGTACACATTTCGAATTTTTCACATTAGTTCACAAACTCGGACATCTCCAATTATTATCTCATGATCCGAAATTGTTCCACATTCTATACTTTCAACATGGGTCAGTCTCTTCATTGAGTTTCGGAATCTCATAACATAAGGTGTTAGTAGGTCAGCTGATATTGGGCTCCGTAGCTCTGATTGATGACTAAGTAAATTTGTGTCTCTCCACAAAATTAGCTTACAAACAGTTCGATGACCACTTGCCGCTTCTCTTTTTGCCTTTGTATTCACTCTATAGAAGTCACTGATGGAACCACTTAAATTGATGGCCTTATATGAAATATGCTGCGCAGAAACCTTGCGGATTGAAAGGAATTCACAATTTTGGAGGTCAATTAATTTAAAATCACGAGATGAAATATTTTGTGCCAATTCTAAATGAGATGTACTATAGCATGTCACGAGGATTTCAGATAACTTTATACGTAAACGACAGTCGTTTGTTCGAACAGGCTAGCTGAGCAATTAGTTGGGGTAACAAAAAATCTACTTAGTAATGGTATATTTTAGCGCCTAAATTGAAAATAAGATTAGAGTGGCAGTAATTTCATATTTTGCAAGTCGAGAAATATCGCAATAATTGGTAGGTCTTAAACATTATCGTCTACAGTGTGTGATTTTTGATATACATTGCGATTTATGTGTAAAGACACCATATATTTATGAGCCGTTCTAAAACACTTGGGCTATGTGGAATAGCGTTGATTCGGGGATATTTTGTAGTTAGGTGACTGATTGTCTGTAAACTCATCAATTCGTGGAAATGCTGAGAAGCGTTTGAGATCAACACGATGGATAAGCCACTCTGAGATGCGAACTGCACAGAAAAGTCACCTTCTTTGTTTAAAGTGAGGTGCAAACTGGTGGGTTGTCCTGGCAAGATGTGATCCTCTGTAGTTGATAGTAAATTAGTTTTGACTATTCTGGCTAACACTAAATACGGGTGCTAGCGCAAGTCAATTTATTGCACATCCCGTTTACCTCATAAGTTTGGATAAGGACTAAGTGTTAAGGTGCGAAGAATATACAGGCAAAACAATTCATTGCGTCGTTTCGAAAGTATACAACAGAAGATTGAAATACTAATACGAACAAACAATAAAATAAGGGATATTGAAATCCACAACCGTTGCCATTACTATGGTAACGAAACCCCACAAACCACCCCTACAGAACACACAATACGGACCGAAATTACGGGATGGTAACCATTTCAACAGACAGCAGCGCTTAACTGCGGACGTCTGATGTAATACGTAGAACACTTTTGTATTATCACGCCGACGATACGTCATTAACGGTTGTAATAAAATGGATGGTGAAGTCTGATTGAATTCCTGAGAATAACAGGTTAACGAACGAGACCTGCCTTCTGTGTTAAAGCGTCGGCGGAATCGGTATGCAATACATATAGAAACCGTTACTAGGATGGGTTAGAAAATCGGCCGATAGACAGGACTCCGTGTTTATTAACAGCGGTGTGGTGATTATTCTAAATTGTGAGTCGCGGTATGTTAATCTCTTGCGCAGACTTCTGCGTACACAGGTCAAGAGCGCGCTATAAAATACTAATGACTGCGACAGCGATTAGTTTCTAGAAGTTCACCAATTTGCCTTAATTACTGGAATAATTATAGACCACCTGAACAGCATCATCGTTAATAAGGAAATCACTTCGTCTAACTAAATGAGTAGCAGTCGCGCTCGGAATTGTTTTAGTCACATCAGTATTCAACAACGCAAGACGATATTCATGTACCTTATCAGATGACTGTCTTGTAGCATCATCTAAGTTCGTAGTCTACCACAAGCGAACAAACGAGTGCATATGAAATCAGGAGATAAAAATATACGATAGTTTAATTGAAGGCCAGTACAGGAAAGCGTTTTCCAACAGACAGTTTGAGCTACTTTGTGTTAACTTCAATCAGTGAATATATTCTGAAAATGTGACTAACGGTCGCATAATTTTCAGTCATAAAGATTACCTAGGCTTGGACTCGATTAGTAATATCACCTTCAGAACTAAAAAATAAGTGAATGGCTGTTCCATAGAAGCACCACTTGCTCATTCTATATGACAGACAAGTAGGGACAGAAAGGAAATGGACAGGTATACACTCACATAAGGTATTACACCATCAAAATCGCGGTAACCCAATAGGACGCTTTAAACACTTTCCGGCACACAACGCCAGCCGATCAGTTCTGCTCAACATAACTGCAGGTTCTGCTTGCGTATAAATAGTTTGAATGAACCAAGTCGATCCAATTGGCACCCTGTCGTCAACAGGTATCTAGTAATCGACGATACGGGAGTTCGAGTTACGGATTCACCAGTCTGAAGTCGTCGTCATCATCTGCTCCGACCATTTTGAGACGTGATACGCTCATCACTGAGATAGTTGTAAAACTGTTTTGTCTAGGCAAACGTGACTGGAACTGCATGTGAATTGGCAGACTGCGTGGGGGATAGGATAAGTGGAAAATCTGAATTCGCATTTGTGTTGAACTGTTTCTTTGGTGGTTTGAGCCAAGAGTAACTGAACACCTGTATACGCGTGGGACACGACAGGTTTCAGTTCATGCCTGATGTCTTTTGCCAGATGATCTCCTGTGAATTGTAGGACTAACCTACATGTTTCACGTTTCCGATCGATGTGAGCATACGGAGTGTTAACAGATCACAACTTATGTCTTCGTTCTGCTCTGACAAATGAACAGCAGTTGTGCTTTGCATTCATTTTAATCACATGAATATTGATCCACGTGGGACAATGTTCACACACTCTGTCAGATAAGTGTTTTGTAGTATCACCAATGTTCGACAGGAGCAAACAGTTGAGGATGAACACCCATTGAGGATTTCTGTGAGAAACGTTTGACATTGAGTTATGATAGGAGAATGGGTATTGGTGTGAG
>JTDE01000421.1:171384-233681 GCA_014338405.1 Paragonimus skrjabini miyazakii | reverse complement strand
GCAGTTCACAAAACGCGTTGAGCACAAATACACCTGATCACAAGTGTCTTCGGGAATGGCTTGTGCATAAGGTTTTTGAGAAGGTGGCTTTCGTCCGCTATCCTCACTGCCACTGAACTGCAGTTTTTCTTTGAACATTCACATTAAGATCTGCCACAACCCACTTCACCTGCTACTGCATGTTTTCCGAAGACAGATATTAAAACATCCGATTAGGATATCCAGAAATGACATTGTTGTTAGTCAAGTTCTTTCCCAACAAACTCTATCCCAGTAAGGACAATTCCATTCATCGATAATTTCATTGCACTTTGAAGCGACAGAGGATGACAGCGAATTCACAGACCTAACTTATCAAGACTTGTGATTCAAACAACCAGGGTGCAGTTCGTTCAAGCTGACTTAGGAGAATAACCTAACGATAACACTATGAACATCCGGAGCTATAAGCGATTTTAATTGCCGTCGAAATTTGGGAATATCAGCTTTTTGAATTCTCGGTTGCCCTTCAATTAGTTACTTCACGAAATTTTCTTTAGTGAAAACTACTCCCAGTTTTCATTTTTTGGCACGTTAAACCAACGGCAGAATGATAATAGCCATCGCTCTTGCATCACTGTTCTGATTTACGGGTGCAGCCGTCAAAGATATTCTCCAGACTAATTTCGTTCCGACTGTCTGAAATAAAAATTAATCGCATGGAACCACGTTATCATCGCAAACCTCATCAAGCTGCAAGTGTCTGCGAAGTTTATTGAATATGCGATCTGAGCGCTACTTACGTTTTGTTATGTCTGGTGTGAAGCGACCAAAATGGTATTCGTTGAGCTTGTATCACATGAGCCGGCGTTCAAACATTAGCCCAGACACACTTATGTCCCTGATGAGCAGTCGGAGATTTGGTTAATTTGAAGTTGAACGTCACTTACATTTGATCGCAGCCTTCGCGTTCAGGCAGACTTTTCAGCCAGCCTCCTTCGAAAAGAGGCACCAGACTCGCCTGACAAGTTTAATGAGATCGAAGATATCCAGCTGTCTCGAAAGTCCTGGTCGAGGGATCATCGACTGGAGTTAACAGGACAGTTACTGTGTATTCTATCGAGGCGATCGAGCAACCCGATCATTATTCGCAAGCGAAAGTGTTTGTGCATTCAATTCGGTCATGCTTAATGTGAGGTCAATGGCGCAGTGATCAACACGGTTGAACTTATGTTTGACTAATGAGCCCTAATCATTGCTAAATCATGCAAATGTATATGAAGATTTCAAGTTGAACATCACCCAAAATTGATCGCAGATGTTGCATTCCTATAAACTTTCCAGTCGACCCCTTCCGAAAGAAAGTACTAGACTCGAGTTTCACTCACATTAGAGCCCGTCAGTAGTTTATATCCTTGCCATTGCCGGGACTAGAACTCCGGCCACGCTTTCATGGGGCAACCGCGTTTATCACTGCGGCATTGGGCTCATGTTAAGCACGACCGAATTATCATATGTGAACACAACCATTTTCGCTTGTGAGTAACGAACAGGTTGCCCGATAGTCTCGACAGAAGATGCAGCTACTGTCTGTTAACTCCAATCAATAACCCCGCGATTAGGACTTCCTAGACAGATCAAAATCTCCGATCTCATTAAACAGGGTAGGCGATATTTTAGATTACTGATGAGTAGTCTGGGAATTGGTTAATTTCAAGTTGAACATCACCTACAATTGATTGCAGATGTTGCATTCCCATAGACTTTCCAGTCGACCCCTTCCGAAAAGAAGGACTAGACTCGAGTTTCGCACCCACTGGAGCTCGTCATTAATATGAAGATTGTTGTAACATCACCGAAGTGAAGGTGTCCATGGAAAACACGGAAGAGAATAGAAGTAGTGGACAAAATTGACTTACCGGTTGTGCGCAGGTTTTGCATTCTACTGGACTTTAGAGCCAGTTCATTTCGAATCAGTGGACACGAGTTAAGCTTTTATCAGAGCTCGTCTGTAGTGTGCACTTTTATTGCGACCGGTATTTATATTTTAGTCCGCGGCCTAAAAACCAACCGTGCTTATCACCGGGCTACTGACTTTACAGTGGTAATCAGCAAAACAATATGCATACAGTTTCAACCAGTTTTGCTTTTGAATACTTTTCAGATTACTTAACTGGTTATTTAATTGTTTTTGCCTTGATGCAGTCGTAATGTTACCGCACTGCTCCAAACAGAACTACGTCATTAATTTTACTTCTCTTTAAGATACTCTAAGAAATAGTTTCAGAGGAACAAAATATCCAGGAGTTATTTTGCATACTGTAACTTACTATAACTGATGTGTACATACATACAAGTAATTCTACTCACATACTGCCAACTGGTCAAAGTAAAACCAAATGAAACATTTTCGGAGTTTTTAAACGAAACGTACATTAGTTTGTTATGGTACTTTGTGTTCAGATATTGTAATTGACAGTGGCGTTGATGGGCAGTTGAATGAAAATTTGACAGTTGTGAGCTCCCTATTAAGTTACACTGCTCAGCGGGCGCAACGCCTGTTGTGTCTAGGAATGCTATTTTCTTCACTGGCTTGAATCCAACCGAATCACAAACTCTCACGACTGGAGCTCTTCCAGATTTACCTTCTACTTCAAACGACATCCGTAAAAAACTGGGAGGTTTCTTTTGTTTATGCAGTAATTATGCCATGAAACATGCTGTCCGTTCTACTTTCTAGTACGCACTTCGGCATCTCGTGATAGCTAGTATCGGTTGCGCTATGCAGCGTTCATCTGGTAGATGCTACAACTATGGTTGGCAGAAACTAGTGATTAGCAAAATTGCTGGAAGTTGGCCACATTCAGAACCAAACAAGATATGTTCCTATCTCACCAACATGCTTCAGGATCTGTATACTTTATCCAAAAATGTTAACTGCGTGCTGATTTGAAATAACTTAATCCATAAACAACGGTTGCCTACATTTACGTAATACAACCTCCTAGCTCAACATAGGCGTTGGTGGATTCCAGTGTAAACTGTTCGAGAATCCCTGCCAGGGCAGTCGATCCCCTGGACCATTCGGTGAATTCCATATGAGACAGTGGGACAGATGGGTAAGCGAATCTAAATGTGAAATTTCTGAGCTCCTGGCGTGGCTTCGTAGCTCGGCTGGTAGGGCGGTTGCCGCGTTTAGGCATGTTGTTCCTGTTGCTGGTTCGAATCCAGCCGAAGCCCTGACTTGTCACAATTGGTCTCATCTAAAATCCTAAACCTGCCGAACTACTTATTAGTAATACTTTTACTTGGGCGAAATAGTCGCATATTGGATTCTTAGGTTTTGGCTTCAAATTGCATGTACGCTTCCTAGTCATTTGGTGACTCTTGTTAGATATGTGAATCATCACTCTTATAAACGAACTCTTCTGGCATCATGACGTTTTTTAAGTTCAGACATGTGGGCCACCAAGTAAGCCAGCCAAATTCGTCTTGTTTCCTATTCCAGCAACAGTGTTAAGGCAACCGAAATCCACTGTCCGCAAGCCACTGCACAACTGTAAAAGATCTATGTAAACTGTTAGTTTATCTTACACTGGTGTCAGGGATTTCGCAATTTGCGGTTACGCTGATGGATGTTGTTAGTTTGGAGATAGTTGATGTGTCCTGTTCCAGTGGGTGTAATTTTACAACGGTATTCAGATATTTTCGTTATACGGATACCAAGCGTCTTTGTATCCCACCGTTAAAAATTGGTATTCCTCCTCCAAAGGAATGTAATCACTCTACACTTCTTGTTTATAAGTCAAGTTACAGAAAGTGTGACGTAGCTTGCATAACCGGGTTCATTGATATCCCAACATCTTATCATAACCGATAAACGGCATCTAGTTACTGAATGTCATTCAGGTTATTCGTGATGTTACATGTTGCATGTTGCATGTTGCATGTTGATGAAGTTTGGAGGATCACAAGGCGGCTGTCGGAGAGGATTCGTGAACACCTACCAAAATGGCTTCGTAACGGTTCGAGAAAGCCTATTTCCAGCGTCATTGGCTCCCACTTACTAGACATCGGCTATCAAATAAATCCGGATAAAGCGTTCCGAGTCATCTACGAGGTTCGTTAATCCTGCTCCAGATCTGTCGGAGTGCGACTGTTATCAACGACTGTGGCTATTGCTATCAGACTCCAGAATCCCTGCCTATGTGCCCAAAAACAATTCGTACAAACTCTCCACCTCCCTTGACCAGTCATTCCACAATCACTTGAAACCCCAGCAAGTGTGAACCGTTCGACACTGATGTCTCATGACAGGCACGCGTAACACTCCAATACATTCACCAACACTCCCACCCTCCCCCAGTAGATTTTGATTCGTACCACTCCTCTGATTTTTGATGACTTATTTGACACGTTATAAATTTCATATATAACTCGCACTTACCTTGTGTAACTGTAAAAGCCTGATGAGAATGCCCGAAAACATCTCTTTGCAAAACTAACTTCTTATGAATTCTACGAGAATCTGGAGAGCAACTGGTACTGTTTGACGGCTATCTTATTCAGACTTTTGGTGATTGGTATTGATAATCGTACAAATGCTCTAACCATGTTTGTGGATAACCCATTATTTGTCCGCTATCTGTAAATACTTGCTGCCTACATGTTCGTTCAACTTTCGCACAAAATATACGCTTGGTTGAACTATTCGTTGGGTAATTTTTACGTTTTCTTATTATGAAAGTGATGATTACAGTGAGGTGGGTCTAGTACGGAAGTGTAGGTTACAATCCTTCAATAAACCTCAAGTCGAAGTTGTAGTAACAATGATAGATAGGGTTACCATCGACGCTTAACCGTAATTTTGTATCTATTAAATATATTATTTCCTGTATGTTGTCGTAACATTCTTGTTTTTTTAACTTTCTCGTTATAAGGAATTTTTGCAATACTGCGATACCAATCAGGATGGACGTGTGTCTAAAACCGAGTTCCATGATGCTCAATTACGAAGGAAAACCAGAAGACTGAGGTAATTTGCAATCGATGGGATTGTGATATTTCTGTCATGACATAGCAGTCTTCACCATGGAAATGTTACAACCAGTCCTCAATAGAAAAGTCAGCTTACTTTTGCGTAGTCATGTGATTAACCTTTTACAGACTGTTCAATTTTCACATAAAGATAGATCTGTCAGTTGATTACTCGCAAACAGAATAACTAGACTCCGTTTTCATTCTCATTAAAGTTAGCTAACTCTCCATATATCCACTACGACTGAGGAAGGGAGTCCGAACACGGTTTCTGGGAGCAACCGTGTTGACCATCATACAACTGACCTCATCTTAGACACGATCCTGTTATTTTATGAAAATGCTCAAGTACCTTTATTAGTGAGAAAGACTCGGGTTATCCGACACGGTAGCTGTCTTTTTGACTTCAACAGATGACACAGGGTTAGGAATACCCGATCAAATTTCGTCAATAGAATTCATCGAACTTACCGAACAGAACAATAATTATGCAGAATCAATCAGCGATTAAGCTGGTACAAACCGAACACTATTCTCAGTTAGTTTCATTGCTTGCATTCGCATGAAATACTCGGTCAGTCCCTCTTTAAAAGAGGCAGCAAACTGGAGTTCAGCATTTTTAACGCTAGTAGCTGATGCATATCTTTGCCACTGCCAGTATACTGACTCCTATATGAAGTAAGTGAACAACCGTTCCACCGAGTCCACGTTATCTAAAACCCAACTATTATCAATAAAGAGTACAAGAATCGATTTTGGTCAGATTCGTTGTATCAGTGGCGATGGTAAACGTCACCCACAAGGGGTTATTCCAACACCAGTGATTTTGTTGAAAGCATAGACTGAGGGTCCAAATTATGCGGCCGTTAACCTTTTCGATTGTGTTACCTTTATGTGAGCACACTGAATCAGACTAATCATTCACACGTTACGTTGCAGCCAACCGTAAGTCTATTTCAATCGATTCTGCTCAGTTGGCGGATATCTGTGACTTTATCTGAAAGCTAATGGTCACAACATTTAGATTTGTATGTCAGGCTGAAGTTACACTTGTAATTGTGCAGCCTGTTCTAACACTACTGCTGGTTCGCTTACCATACTCTTCCTAAAGCAGGAAACCAGATGGTTAGCTTGTGCATCAAAATTGTGTTCAGAAATGCTTATTGTTTTGCATAGTGGTAGTTCTTTAATTCAATTGACGTCCGTCAGGTATTCCTGAGGCACAATGTAAGACACTGCAAAATTATGTAGTGGTATCTACTGACCACTGTAATCGCACCTGATGTTTGTACGTTTAAGAACAGATGTTACTACAAGGTTACTCTGACAGTGTATATTTAATGTCTCCATTCTGCTGACGTTTGCACTGTCGTAATAAAAAGCTATGCCGTTTGCTACATGCTTTGAAATTCATCGCATACTCGTGTTTTACCAATGTTTGTCAGTAACATTTCACACAGCATTACATAGGTGGTAATGTCTCTTGGTTTAACTGAAGGTAGTGTAACTTCTTAACCGTAGCCCCCACACAACTCCGATAACGAATTTGACAGTTTTCGATGAATACATGATATATAGGCACTATTGTCATCATCGATAGCAATATAATATTCTTACCAATATAAAAACCGCTGTGCAGCAGAGGATAAAGAACGCTTTTTAATAATCGTTAAAAGAGGGGCAGTGAACGAAATTCATTTCACAGAAGCATCACGTCCAAAGTCAAATAACTTGCAGCGATGTGCCTACGACTTGCATCCAAACGAACCAATAGTAAGTTACAAAGCAGCCTCTGTGTCGTGTGTTTTATGACTTCTCGTGACTAACCCTCAACAACTGTCGTTTGGTTTAGTGCGAGTAGACATGATATGGAATGTCTGAACCCCAATCGCCATAAATCCTATGGTTCATGTCTGTGTCTATTGCAATACCACTGCTTATTTGTCTGTTGGAGTGAACATGAATACTCAGAGACTTGAATCAATTTATGCACTACACCCACAACCAAAATTCCTGCCAGAATTCTGGACTAACTTCACTTGATTCCATTTTGGTTGATTCGAAAAATCCTGTAAATTGTGCTCACATTAAAACGTAAGCAAAATAATACCACTCGAGAATGACGCAGCATAACATGTCAATGTATCTTCTATGTTAACTCACGAATACAAAATAAAAGTTCCATAGTACTTGCAGTTGTTCCATGACGTTTTAAGTTGGTATTCGCCGTCAATCTGAAAACTTGCATTTCATCAATTTTGATAAAAATGTGACCATTTGTCTGCATAATTCTTGAATTTTTTCGTCTATATTGTTATCGTTCTCTTTGACCAAGCCAAAAAAATGTCACCAGTGTGTACACACGTTGGGACTCATCTGGACAAGGTAGACTGGATTATGAAAGATTTTCACGAAATCTCAAACCACTGAACAGACAATGGTCGGATGCACAATTGAAAAAATTGTTCAAGAAATACGATAAAACAAACAAAGGCTATCTGACAAAAGATGAATTTGATACGTTGGCTCGGGATCAGTCATAAAATTCTGCTGTTTCACTATTGCTATTTTGTTTCGTTTCAGTCGTTTAATTGAAAACAAGATGCTTCACGCATAAGTAAAACCAAAACATGATTTTTAATGATTAATGAGGTATTTTGCTGGTATAAATGGGGCATTGTTTACGGCTGATGAGTTTTTGCATTCAGATAGGTTTTTACTCAATCCATTTGAAAGGAAATGTTTCAGTATTGAAGCCTAACAACAGTTTTGTTCAAATCTGGTCGTTTTTCAAGAACAAAAACCTCACATACAATAAACAGTTTATTCTTTCATGATGTACATGCACTTTTACACCGTCAAGTTTCGAATGATACCTGATGTAAACTTTCTCTCAGTATTCACGTAATAACAGAAGACTACAGACAGAAAATTATTCAAATTCCTAACGTATAAAGTGGCCTGAGCGTGTAAACAAAAAAAGACAGAAGATTACGACGTCAGTTACTGGAGAGATACGTTAGGTTGCGTTGCTTTATACAATTTCACGTTGTTACATAAAGATTTCCTACTGTTCCTGATTAATTTATTTTCAGGTAGAGCTTTGAACCTCAAACCGATGATTTTATCTACATGAAGAATGGAGTTTCTGAGAAAATTCACACAAGTCGAAGAGAATATCTTCGAGCTAAAATAAAATAATATAAGGAACACTAGTTTTCTGTCAATATACACTTGGTTTACATAAACACAATACATTGTCTTTAAGCACGTTGAAAAGTTTAACGAAGATATTGAAAATTTAAGTTGTTCTGTCCGAACGTTTGTATAGATGTGACGGACTCGTCTAACAGTCCATCAAACTATAACGTATACTAGCGAAAGTCTTAATTAATCTTTCCTCAAGACAGATATAATGGCAAATAATCACTGTGCATTTTTGAAGTGCCTTGGATATTCGGTATTTGAGTCAATCCTTGTAATCAATAAGGCGCTGTTGTACAATTTTCTTCCGGTTTACACTGAACACGGGGTATCTGCATGGAACCACCAGTGCTGCAGTGTTAAAAATTCGTGGTTGTGTTTAAGCCTAGGTGTTCTTTAGCGATTCATTTGGGAAACAGATTGGGTTACCTATATGCAAAAGTTCCAAAACGGTGATAACTATGTACAATGGTTGTGGTCCCGTACTCATTCTCTCATTTGTTTGTTCAACCGGTACCAATAGGTTAGATATTCAATCTGAAAAGTTTCGACAAAACATTTATTTGTATCACACTTTAATGAGACCCATAACAGACTGATAAATGCTTTCTTCCATTAGCATATATATTTTCACATGCATTATGTCTGTCCAGTGCAGGAGTTAGTTTTTTATTGTAAGTCATTCATTGGGTGCACAAGCTAGAACACAAACACCAGAAATCACAGTTTGTCATGAACAAAGCTCAGAAATTCTTCATAATCTAATTGTTTATCTTTATTTTTATCGTGTTCTTCAATCCATTTTCTCACTTCTGTCTTAGAAACCAGATTTTTCTGTTCCTCCAAAAATGTCTTCAGTTCTTTACAAGAAATGCTTCCTGAATGATCCTTGTCAGCCTTCTTAAACATGGCTCGAAGTTGAGCTTCACTGTGAAAACAAGACAATGTCAATGGTACCAGCATTATACAAAATAAACACGGGAGAATTAGAAACGACATATATCAACGATTTACTCAATAGCTCTAATAGTCTGTTAGTGTTAAAATTAAGCTGACCACACTGTGTCACTCAAGTTCAATGGTTTATGTAGTCGGTTAGCTTCTTCCTTATCTGGTGGTCGTGTGCCCAAATTGAGCGGCCTAATAACACTTCGTAGGAGCCACATGGTTATAAACAAGTTGATACAATAATTACTCTTTCAATTAATAAATTTTTCTCCATGGCGCTGCGGTGGCTTTCTGGATCTGCAGTATTCAGCTGAGTGCGACTATTTATCAGACGGGTCCGGCGAAGGAGTGGGGGTGGTAACGAACCAACTGATCAGATTACCAGGCAAACAAAGACGGTCACGTATACTGACTGATTATTCTGTTCAGTAGAAGAATGCTCACATCATCTAAAAGGCAAATGTACTAGGGAGAAGTGAATTGGTGGTGATTTTGATCGACGTTCAGGATAAAGCGTTAAAGCCAGCTAACTCAGACACTTACATAAGTTGGAGCATGGGCAGTCAATACGACAGCCAATGTTCGCTATATGACAACCTCTTTAAGGGTTATTCAATCATGATGGCCAAGGCAAGCTCTATATAAGCTCGATATTCTTTGAAAAGCTGGGGTGAATCTAACAGACACATGCGAGACAACGGTGTTTAATACATGGTTTGGTTTGCTTGAAACGTTGTCCCGTAACATCAAGCGTGGTTTGTTTCAGCGTTTGGGAACTGCTTTAAGCATTCGCGCTTGATGTGAGTGGATGCTTCGTTTCGTATATCCACTATTTACTATGCATGTTTCATGTTGGTTATAGTTATTCATGTTTTATCAAACTTTTCCACGTATGGAGAAGTCTGTATATCTGAGAAAAATTATAGAAACGTGCGATAAACGGGTAATCAACAATGTAGATAATTCAGTTGCTTGAACGCCGACGGAGGTATTATCTCGTCGGCTTTATGGTGTTGTGTCGAACGGTGGGCAACAACGGACTGTAGGTATTATTCGTTCTGTATTCCAGCATATCGAACACGTACCTTGTTTCACCTAATATGATCCGTAATTCATAGTTAGCAGTTCATCCATTGTTTTCGGATGTGGGGCCAATATGGATAGGAATGATTCCACAATTCAGCCCTGTTACTCCACTCCAGACAACGGAATATATGGCCTAAGGATTTATCTGTTTCTAGCCTAAATATGAAATAGTCTAGAAAGTGTTATGATATACAATGAAAGGTACACCGCACAAAGAGTCAAAAGGAGCTTTCGTTTGTACATAGTAATGAGCCTTCCTATTAATATGCCATATGTCATGAAGGTCACCCACCAGAGTGAGCCAATCCGCACCACATACGAGATAACACCATTTGGTTATTCCTGCCTAGATAAAACGAGTAATAGTGATGAGCGGATTAATGCACAAAGCTGTGATTGCTGAACTGAGTTATTTCTGATTTGCCGTTTCTATGGCATGTGACTGATGTCGGATAATATAAAGTAAACGTCTTTCTTCCTTTTTATATAGATCGAGTTAAATTACTAGACCACGTTCTGTTTACGTCACAATATTTAATGGTTAAAAGCTATCACATGACGCACACAATAATTCAACGTCAGAAGTAATGGTGTTGTGATCCAAGAACGCGGATGGCACACGGGTTGTTTATTCGACAAAGCACATGGGTTAAAGATTTAAACAAGACCAGAAACAAAACCAGTCATTTGCACGCGGTATTCGGTCCCAGACCGTCTCGGTTGCCGCAGACGTCAATGCTCAGTTCCATTAAGTACCAGGGAACATTATGGGCGATGCTGCACTCTGATGTTCCTTCATGTCCTTTTCCTGCGGCTTGTACGATGTCAAAATATATGCTCCGGTCCTACTACTGAATAGCTGTGGTATGAGTAGTATGTTAGGATCGCTCAACTTCACTGCATTAGTCAAAGACATTCTTCTTGAGCAGGAAGCAGACAGACATTGAAGGCCACTTAAAACACAATCATAAATACTTTGAAAAAGTTACAGTTGAAAAGTTTGTTTTGCTTACTTAGTATTTCAGAAGTAGCTGGAATTACAACCAAGGTTTTAGGCTTTGTCTCACTGATTAACATTGCTGAATATTTTGATTACAGATTTTGTCGGCCGAAAGCGAGTAGGTTTATAGAAAATCGTCTTAACCTTCTCATTATCTGCTTCAACAGTGACTCAATTTATACAGTTATAATTATCAGATTTTCGTGTCCACCAAATTACTTCTGTTTATCCACTGCTCCATATTAACGTAGAGCGCTTCAACTTACCCGTCGGTTTCAATCTAATCAGTACTATCATATCAGACAGAAGCCAAGTGGTAGATACGTCCTTTGTCTGAATGGATTCAGAAAGTTTCTAGATGATGGTGGAAGATAGCTATGAAATTACGGATCACTTTTGGTGAAAAATAATGACTAGTGGAGAAGGTGGGCGTCTGAATTACAAAACAAAGATTCAAGTTAAATAACTTACGAAAATTTTGAAGGTTTAATAGCACATGCAGCCTTCATGAACTCATCCTTGGAAACTATACCGTCTTTATTTGCATCAAATTGTTTGATAAATTCCTGTTAGGTTAGGAGGAATAGAGAAGTAACTTATTCATGTTCAGCATATGGTTTTATACACGTTTAAAAACAGACTGTCTTCAAATTTCTTACCAGAGAACAGAGATGTTTGGCAGAATCATTAAAAAAACACTTTTAGAAAGAAACAGTACAATCGACTGTCCTTCTTTCACTGTATGTCAATAATGCATACCATTAACATTCAACTGATAGTAATACTGGTCAGTGATCTCAAAAGAACGCAGTAGACCACTGCAATAAAGGATGTATATTTGGTGTGGTTGAATTATCACATCTCAATATTTGTCCATTTTTGCCTTTGAGTACTGCCTGATTGCTCAGTGAGATGACAGGGCTTAGCCAGTTAACTCTAGGTGACACCTATTCTAAGTTAAAATCCGAGAGTTCTTCGAACTTGGTGAGTGACGTAACGATTACCGACGGGTAGTCTAAGGTTGGTGCTGACTGAATATCACTTGTGTTTGACTGTAGCTTTGGCGTTTGCAGAGGATGTTCATCTGGACGGTTCCAGAAGAAAGTGCTGGATTCAAACTAAAAGAAGATATGGTTTACTATATCGGTATGCTGTGCCCAATATGAGGTCCACATTACAGTGATCAGCCGTAAGAAAATATGAGCCTGGGTTCTACTTCCACAAGTACCAGACTCTTCAGTAAACAAAACTCCAGGTTATTACTGATTTCGGAAGTGGCTTTGCCGAAAATCGACCACAACGCAAAACTCACGATCATGTATGAGTGTACTTTAAATTTAGTGAAATAAATGTGCATCGTCA
Source organism: Paragonimus skrjabini miyazakii (assembly GCA_014338405.1). Classification (NCBI taxonomy): domain Eukaryota; kingdom Metazoa; phylum Platyhelminthes; class Trematoda; order Plagiorchiida; family Troglotrematidae; genus Paragonimus; species Paragonimus skrjabini miyazakii. Next base: position 221,065 of record JTDE01000421.1, on the reverse strand, counting down.
ACATAGATAAGAATATCTCTCTAGCTCAGAACGATGGCCGACTGTTACAGGACCATAGAGATGAGTACAATCCGTAATTGGAAGAAAAGAGAAGGGGGGAAAATGAGGCTCAACTACTAAAACCACCTACGTGACCAGCAGTACTCGAGATCAAACGCCCTACATCTTGTGGACGAGGCAACAAGCTGCAGGCGAAATTAGGCTGTTATCTAAAAGGCCGTTTTCTTGCGGTTTTCGTGGTTGCACGTAATTATTTTCGCTCATCTCGTGAACAATCCAGTCAAACGACGATAATGTACACGTAGTGGACTCTGTTTATTTACTGTTTATTCTTAAATCAGGTCATGATCTATCCCATTCTTAGGTCAGGTCAGTCGGTCGCAGTTTTGGCACAAAGTATTCAGTGTGACAGATGACCACTTGATGTCCCTAATATATGAACCAGCTTACAATGCCTGCTGGTAATTCAAGCTTGTTGGAGTGAACTAGCTCGGTACCCACTACCAAGTATCTGCTTTCTACCATAATCGTTGAAATTCCAATAGTGCCACCCGATGCGAACGAACAAACGCGAACACTGGTGGTCATTTATCTCGCAATGCCCTAATTTTTATATTCTGAGCAACCAGATTTCAGAGCCGGTAGTTAACACGGCCTTCAGAGTAACTTTGAAGCCTAAGCGTCAGAAAAATTAATCTCGGTACAGACATCTTCGATTCGAGAATACCGCACTAAATTTAGAGATATGAGCTTCTGATTATTTTCCTATATTCCCGGAGCGGTTTGTGCAACGTCCACAACTTATTTTTGTGGAAGTATTTTTCTTCTTAGGGTTTCAAAGCGCATTTTGAAAAGTTTGGCAAGGAAAAGTTATAGCATCACGTTTCCTACGTTGCTTGAGAGTTTTCGGTTAGCAGTATCTTTTCGTCAGCCTTCAGCCTAATCTACTAGACTTGTTAAGTGTAAATGTGCCATCTGTCTCACTGATAACTGCACCGTGAGACTGGTCCCTATCCAGTAGTAGAGGATTAGCCTGAAAGTTTCCGTCAAGGAGATCTGACAATCGAAGCACTGCCCAAAAGCAGGTATGGTAGCGTTTGCATGCGGCAATTTCGTGGCCAACAAGGTTGTCTCATAGATGTGTGATTTAAATTTGGATCTCACCCCTGGCAAGATTATCCCCAAATGACGAGCTTCATTATGACCGATCCGGAGTGTAGTGCTTCTTTCTGAGAGCCGCTGCATGAAAAGACCATGAAAATCTGAGGGCTGAGACCACTTGTATTTGTTATTTAGTGCTGACTTAGCGATAAGCGATGCCAGCACTTACCTCTATCTTCCTTCCTAATATCTTTTCAGTCTACTGAGGCTGTCTAACTGTTTAAATCGCCACTGGTCTGTAAATGGCAATCAGCTTCAAGCTGACTGTCGACTGTGAAGACAGATTGACAATGAAAAAAATTGTTGAAGATGTGGCGCTTACAAAGAGTATTTGCATACCCTATCAAGCAGACGATCTACAGCTTACTGTTAAAGGAACCCTGGTCAGTCATTGTGACTGCGGCTGCTGTACTGGTAATAGCACCCTTTTCAGTCTGACAGCTGACCTGGGGTTTGTTGCCAGTGTCGAGTAATGTTTAGAGGCGCTGTCAGTTCGATACTTAGCTAGCTGTAGTAAATTATGGCTTCTGATATAAGGCTTATGTTGACTTATGGAGGTTCCTGAGTACTAACAATGACGGCAAGTGTATACTCGTCTGAGAATGGGCACTCTCGGAGCACTAGGTCAAATTATTGGATTACAGAGACCGGAAACTGAGTAATTCGAGCTGGGATTCACTGATAAATTACCTGTTTGATGAACTACCTCTATCTGTGACATAGAATGATCACTAGAATTGCCAGTTAGGAGAAGCGTGAGAGCTAACTTAGATATGACAGTGGAAGTAGAACCAGCAGTTGCATCCTTTTGCTTATTCACCCTAATGGATGCAGCTGGGTGGACGACCCTCTTTATATTACTAGACGTCTGATTTGTTATGGAAGTGGTATGTAGTCTATGAGGATGTCAGAACACTCTGACTTGTTCTTAGTCAAATCTATGGGCCGAAAGCTTATACCGCGAGGTAGCGGGTAAGCAGCAATGTAATAGACATGATATCGTTGTTATATGACGAGAAGGGACTAGTTTTGTCTCACTTTTTAGCCTGAAGATGAATGTGGTTCATCCTCAGCGGTTCGACCAGTGGGTTTAATATATCGTTCAACTTAAGCTGCTAAGTCATGCTGCCAAAGCCAACACACCGCATAAAGGATTAGTCCGTTTGTTACGAAGAACATATTGTAGGCGAATAACACCACTGCTGACTATTAGTACGCAGCAAACCTAGAGATAAAGCAGTCAACTTTTACTAGGTTAATATGTATATTATTGACCGAACAATTTAAGAATCTTCCATAGTAGATAGTTAGTTTGGTATAGCGTTGAGGAGGTTGTTAGATACGGACATTCAGCACTATACATGCTACTTATAAGTTGAAACGTCGTATTAGTGTTATGTGGTTATCAACCCGGAGAAATAAAGTAATATTCAACCAAATGTGGCGCAAACATAGTACCCAACATGAACAACCTAGTGAGTTGGTCAGTACAAATGAGAGAATCCAGGCGTTTTCTTGTACGTTGTTGAAGATTGATTATAGTGGGTGAGTATATTCACATCTAAACAAACCAGTAAAGAAGCATACAGTTTATGTATTAATAGATGTGTGCCATTTATCATGATAATGGTTTTACATACAAAAGCTTATTGGTCGTTACCGCTTAATTGCCTTTCAAATAGTTTGTGAACGATTAGATCATTGACAACGCTTCAATCAATTCTCTTTTTCAACAGGTAAACTGGTTACATTTGTGAATATGGTAAGCCAAGGAAACGTCTGTTCGGTACAGTAATTAGTTCACCGAGCAAACCACATACCAAGATTATAGAAATAGCCCTTAATAATACATCCAAATGGCCATTTCTTGTGAAATATGAATGTATGGAGATGGAGGTGAGACTTTTGTGGATAAAGACGATTGTCCGGGTTACAGTTTGAGTCAGCCGACCTTTTACTGGGGTTTTCAAAACTATCTACACTACTATTTTACCAGTTACTCAGGATCTTAATGCGATTCATTATTTACTGGGTATCACTTATATATTCACTGTCGACTTTTATGTCAGTTGTCTAATTTATCTTAGACGCAATGGTTATTTTCGTACCTGTAAACAATTATTCAATCAATGACAGTAACATAAGCAATACTGACCTCAGCATATTGTTGTTTGAAACCAAAAGTAACCAGAAACTCCATAATCTCTTTTTTCTCCAGTTTGCCGTTACGGTTCTTGTCTAATGAATCGAAATTCTGCTCCAAGATCTTCAAGTGCGCCATTTGTTGAGCTGAAATTATCGAATGATACAATAACAATCAGATAATGCAAAAAGCTTAATTTTAATCTATAGCTTTGTCGTTTAGGGGGTTTAGTTGACAGAAACTCAATCTAATTTGTATAGAAATATATGCACATACATACACATATATATACACACAATGAAAGGATTAACAGTTCAAACCTACCGTATATGTCGCACCCCATAAGAAAATTTTCTAATATGATTTCGATGTAACATTTTAACAGCTTAGTGTAAGTGATATGTACTCCGACGATGTTCCGAACCAGGTGAAGACACAATACGTATAGCCAGGCTAGTATGGCGCAGGAATCGTTTTTGAACGATGTTTTCGTCAGCTAATTGAGGCAGAGATTGAGCAAAGATATGTTGTGGAAATAATGCTCTGCGAATCGTCGTGCGCGAATACCAGCAACGTAACTGCTGATGTCATCAATTAGGAGAAAACAGAGTGACTAATTCGTTTTCCACGTAATTCATAACTTTTTGGGTGGTTCTCAGGGGAGCCATGTAAGCAGGACAAATTCGCCTCCAGTATCAAAGATCAGCTAATGAATTCTGAGATGGTTACTACCCAAGTAGACATCCTGACGATACCAGCTACCGTAAACGAAAAATCGCTCCTATTTTATCGTTGGGCACATACACGACGGTGACCAGAAGTTAGGCATCATCAACACATTCGGGGTACCGTTGCATATATTTTTATATATAACGTAATATATAGTGCACTTTGCTGATGTCTCAGTAATCCAAAACCTCAGTTCTTCTCCAAGTATTTACAGATAGTTCGCGATAATCCTTAAACCCGATGTATCAAGCAAAAATTGATAATAAAACTCATCAGTGTGTGTCTAACTGTAACAACCTGATAGCTTTTGTTAGAATTTCATTACGTTTACATGTGTGTACTGACTATAGGACATTTGGAAATGAATAAATTAATAATGCACGGATGACGATATTTGATTTTTTTTTCCACCATTTATTCTGAAAGAACGAAGATTCTGAGTGGTTCAAGTGAATTACTATATAAGATTGAAGTCAAAAATTCGTCGCATATTGGATGGAACCAAGATTACAAGATTCCCGCATCTAAGAAGAGCCTACATCATTGCGGAATCGTTTGAATGAGGTACCCAGAATCACCTTGACAGGAGAATACATAAAACAGGAGTGAGTAAAACCCTCAATGATGAACCACGGGAACTTGTGTCTGCCGCTTTAAACGGATTGATCTGAAAGGTCTTTATGCTAAATTGGCAAAAGTTGCAACCCATATGGATGCGGTTCCGGAGTAGAATGAGGAGCACAACAATGTTTTAAAACTATCTAGCTAAAGTACGGTAGTGAAGAAGAAAAAGCTAACAACATAATTCAAGTTAATAAGAAACAAGGTGGTCATCAACCTTTTCACACATGAACCATAGTGGTTCACAAGCCGTCAGACACATCAAATTCAGTAAACTTATGAGTGCAATCTAGTTGTCATCTACTGTTATCCGTTGTTCTTCACTGAGATGCTTCGTTACTCTCGGCCAAAATGAAAGACTTTCTCAATTCGGACCCAAAATGTTTCCGACTACTTTAGAGTATTCTCAGACCCCAACGTTCTAGCTGAGTTATTAACAATGACAAGTATGTTATTGACTAACTATCTCTTACCCGCCTGGATAATGTATGGAAAACTCGTTACAGCAATATCAACCAATGATCGGACAATTGTATGTGATTGATCTTTTTCATTATTCGTAATGTTCTGAAAAAAATAAAACTTGTCTGAAAAACCCAGTAGCCTTCGCTTATAGTCACTCACATTTGAGAGTGATAACTCTAACCTTTTTAGAAAAGTTCTGCTTTAGCGATGAAGGAACTATAACAGATAACAAAAACTGATTGAAAAAATTGAACTTCACATTTGGCATGAACCACCATGAGTTATAACTATTGACCGAATGAGTTGTCGATATCGAGTAACATGTAATCGTACAATCAGCAAAGTGATTTTCAGGCTTATTAAGGAGGACAGCTTTTCCTGTTGAACAGAACCTTCGCAATAATTTGGCCGTTTTGAAGATTTCCCTAAAACTTCGTTAAAATCAATGGTAAGGAACTCGCCTTTGATGGAAATTGATACACTTATGCTGTTTCAATGAACAGTCGGCATTCTGGGTTTTAACCACCATCATTTGAAAATCTTATGAACTTGATATTAGCTTTTAACTTTCAGAAAACATTCCATCAGGAGGCATTAACCTCCAATCTTGTTCTTATAAAAAGTTTACATTTTGCATGTGTTCACGTGAGTCAGGAAGCGATGTTACATTTGTTGCCTTTGAAATAAATAAATTTAGCAGCCCCACCGAGTAGCCATAAGACTGACTCAGATAATTCCAGAGGATCGTTTGGGATCAGCCACATTGGATAACTGTCGAGCTTTCCAAACCACTTTGACTTTAATAGTATACGTTTTCCTCGATTTCATCTCATATTGTTAACAACCACAATGAGTCTACAGTTTGAGAAATGCTGTAAGCAAACTAATCAGTCAGAGTCTCAAGCACATAATTACTGATTACAGTTGGGATACTCACCTCCATGGAACGAAATAAAGCAAACTCTTGTTAACCACTTGTCCAAGGTGGAAAATGTACCCATTTGTTGAAGCATCGCGTCTACAGTTAACGGTAAAATCTTAGTAGACTGGTGGAAAAGTTTCACTACTGAACGTTCTCGCAGAGGGGGTAACCAACCTCACCAGAACTCGGTAGGTACCACCCGAAGATGTTTTTTATGTCATTTAATGTCCCATTAATGAAAACACTGCATACATGCCTTTATTATGGTTTACGACTTAAAAGCTGCAGGGCAAATGAGGCGTTGTAAGCTGACAGTGTCAAAATCAGATGGGTATTCCCATTCACAAGTTAGCAATAACGAAGGGTGTACTTATAATCTCCTGTTCGCATTAGGTAATGACAGCAAGTTCTAAATTGCCAAAAAGATGAGTGAGTTTAGTTGGTTTGTAAGTCGATAACGTGTGCTTACAGAAAACCATTGCGGGTTGTCAAAACCAGGCGGCTTACTTGCAGCTGTACGGCTGACCAATGACAAGCGTTTTAAAGTAACTTCAGCTACAATTCGTGCTCTACAACACATTAGCTCAATAATTGACATGATAGCCGACGCCTTTCAATATAGTCACATGTTACCTTAACGATTCGTTTGTTTTAATTCGTGTTTTCGATTAAATCAACTTATCATGCAGGTTAATGTGTTCCGAAGATTTTTGGTTACTAATTTTGAATATTATGTTGCACCAGATGGTGGAAATTACACGGAATCCTGTTGAAACATGAGGATACTGTTCATAAACTCTGGGATTTGTTAGGCCTAGAGAAAATTAACCTCCAATATCAGTGCACCGTTTGTTGATAACTGAATAATGCAGCAATGTAGTTTCACAAATTGCTCCCTGGTTCAGACTGATGAGAGGAAGACTACCAAGAGCATAAATTCCGATGACACCGCGCCTTAAACTGTATGTCAACGTCGTTTTACTGTACTCCCAAAGTAAATTGGCAATTGTAACGCAGACGTTAAGGCTACATATCGATCGTAAAAGGAGAACCACACTGTTCACTAGAATACTGAGTTCTCCCAATGGAACACAAGAGGTCGTGTGAATTATCTTTGCTTGCACTTTCCCAGTTCCGCTAAAGTGTTTTTACGCAAAGGTTTGCTTTTCAGTATGCAGTGGTCACTGCTTGTCCCGGTCAGTTTCAGTGCCAGTGTGACGGTTAAGTCTGAGGCTGAATAACAAAGCTGTCCTACATGCAAGTACGAGGTGTAACAGTTTCAGTTTAATGAGATCGGAGATTTTGGCCTGTCTAGGAGGTCCCAGTCGAGCGGTCATCGATTGGAGTTAACAGACAGTAACTGGGTCTCCATTTCGAGATGATCGGGCAACCTGATCATTACTGACAAGCGAAAGTGGTGGAGCGTTCACATGTGACAATTCAGTCGTGCCTAATGTGAGGTCAATGGCGCAGTGGTAAACACGGTTGTCTCATGAACAGCGTGTCCGTGCTTCAAGTCCCGGCAGTGGCGATGAAATGCACTGCTGACGAGGTGCTTTAATAAGAGCGAAACTCGAGTCTAGTGCTTTTTTTCGAAAGGGGCCGACTGGAAAGTCTATGGGGATGCGACAGCTGCGATCAATTGTGGGTGATGTTCAACTTGATATTAATCAAATCCCCGACTACTCATCAATAATTTCAGTTATTGCCAACAATCGGAAATCACCTCTCGTAGACTATTGGAAATACGGACGAACGTTATTCTTTAATCGATAAAATCAAGAAGCCACGATTACTAAATCTTCCAGATTTAATACAGCTTGACCAATTTAAGAGAATAATGTTTCTAGAAGCAAATACTCACAGACCTAAATCCGGTCGATGTCCAGACCTTTCTATCTACCGCTTGATAAGTGCTTGCGGTTAGTACCATCAAATCGCTCGTGTTAGTTGTAATCTTGTAAGCGCTAGACAGTCAAATATCTCCTGATGGAAATACTGACGCTTACATGTGATCCGATATTTAGACAACTCGGACAACTACCACACTTTATAGAGGCTTTTAGAATATGATGAGTGATAGTACTGATCTCGGGGTTTTAATTGTAATGAATCAACTTACAAAGTTTAATTGGTTCAGTGTCTCTCCTAATATTAGTTTCACAAATGAGATAACTTACAGTAGGCTTAAACTTAACAGAAAAGACGCTTGGGGGCAACGAGCTCATATGTGAGCATCGCCAAGACCTTTCAATAAACAAAAACGGCGGCTGAAAAAATATTCCTCACAGATGAAAAAAGTGCAGGTGTAATGTTTTGAAGGTGTGCTGAATTATGCATAGGACGCGTTAACTGGGTCGTTCGATATTTAGCTCGCCCAGAAATCAATGGGGTATCCCCCTTTGGACTATTCTTGATGAAATTTTAGTTTGGAAGCTGTAAATCTGAATATCAAGGCAGCTTCCCTTTCAAACCAAAAATGGCGGGCACACAATTTCAAAAATCATATTAGTTCACTACAGCCAAAGATACGGTTACAATGTTTACTTCATAAGGAATGATTCTGTTTGACGCTGTATCTAACGGAAGAGCACTTGGACAAGTCACTATTGATGTCTAGAAATTTTATTGGCTGGTTTCCATAACCCATGCCTAGTACAGGTCCTGATTGAACTGAAAGAAATCCTACTAATGATAGAGTGAAAGAATTGCTGTTTACTGGATGGAAAGCTAAAGTTATGAGACATGAGATAGCCCCGAAAATCACTGTTGACTTCCGTCTTATTTACAGTTGTGGTGTATGTCAACGAATTTCTAATGTCCAACCAATGTCCAATGACTCGTTTATTCTCTCCCCCTAAATGACCACTGATTTCCACTGTTGTTCCTCAGAATGGTCGGATTCCAAGACCTCAAGTGAAGCAATCGTTGCCAAAATTGAGTGGACAAGGTGTTGGGCACAACTAATGATGGGAATGCGAACTACCGTAAAAGACAGGACTGAAAATCAACTATCAGTCCTGTTAATTAGACTCACCTAAAGATGGGTTAACCCGTGTTTAAAAGTTGATCAAAGAAATAAGCTACCTACAACATCCAACGAGTGACATTCTAATAACGCGATAACCTTGCTGTCTAACAAATAATTTGGCTTGCTGCATTTCTTATCACATGACCGAACATTAAATCTTACTGGAGTCGTTGTAATCCGATGATTCCAATCACGTTTCTGGGTTCAACGATGTTGTTTTCTGGGATTGTCGCTATCATGGTAACTAGATTGATTATGAAACTGACATTGTGTCTATGTATGATGGTCTGTTGGATGTGCTCCAAAGGATATAAAAAATGGTGCAAAATCAGCCTACAGTCTTTTTAATTCAAATGCTCGGCAATAAACTGACTCCACCAGGTTATCGGTGTAATTTACGTACTGAGTTGCGAAATGAGTCTGTTTCAAAGACAATCAGGCAAAAAGAACAAGAAATTTTCAAAGGCAAAGTGTGGTTCTGTTACATTTTAAATGAACTAAAACTATCTAAGTGATAAGCATTAATGACCTTCTAACTCGCTGTGACATAAGTTCGTCAACATACTGTTGCTCCGTTTATCCTGGAGATCCAAACAAACCGAGAACACTAGATGAATCCACAATAGTGGGAAGTCAGGGTTCATTAACTTCGGATAAACAGAGAGTGATATCGGTGAATATTTGAGAGAATTCAGGGTGTATTGGTTGTCAGAAGTCATCCAGCTTAGAAATGCTGCTTATTCTTGAGTTTGTAATCTGTTGGTGCAACAAAAGATAGCATGTCCTATATATACACTTTTATCCAAAACGCACGGAATAGAGCGTCTCCTGACCATTGTAACGTACCCCATGGTTACCTAGTTACAAATATTATCTTCGCTTTAAAGACGCTGATTGTAATCAACTAAAGCTGGTAGTTTCAAGTTAAAGGCGACTGAGGTGTCAGTAAAAAAATCTATGTTTGGTTTACAGTTCAACTTTATGGAGAGCGTGATATTAATATATACTTCATATCTATAAAGAACATCAAAATCATTTAAATCTCCACATGTTATAATGAACACAATAGAAACCAACCTGCTTCGAATCGATTTTATTGAATGCGATTCGTAGAGTTCTGGTTTAAATAGCATATGAAAACAGAAACCTCACACTGAGTACGGAATGTTTTCCATGTGATTTACTAAAACTGTTCAGATATAACCAAAGCTGTTTATCACAAACTACAGATAGCCTCGTTCCGAAACACATTTTGGATGAATCGATAAACAGCCTAGCAAAACTTAATGAAAGCGGGGTGAAACATCATTTGATAAAACGACCCGCAATGTATAGTAAAAACGTGACACAAAATGAAACTCAGTAAATGCATTGAAGTGGTTAATCACACTGCTTCACTAACAGTGGAGTTGTGTCAAATGATTCAGTCATTTTTGGAAACAAACGATTGATTTTCGGGATGATACATAGCAACTCAAAGACAAAAGGCTTTGGAATGAATACACCCAGGCTCTTAAACCGTTTTGTGTTCACACAAGACTGAAACGCATTTGGAACGCCTTTATGTGCTTTGAATCATAAAAAGGTAATCCTGCAAAATTTTAGAAAGTTCGTGAGTCAAAAACTGCAGTAGATGAGGGAAACTTCAGAAACGTCTAACTGAGGCAGTTCCCTTCAGCCCCATATATACCAACTGAGTAGATTCGGTAAATTGTTCTGTCTGTTCCTACTAGGTAAAACTGCATAAAGCAGGAAAAGTTATTCTTGCTTTGAATTTCTTACAATCTGATAAATCTTTGTGATTAATAGTCCCGAAGACAAACATCACAGCGAGAAAGTCGAGAACAGCTGAGAAGTAACAGACTCGTTTAAGCTCTTGATACACTTAACTTGAACTGGTCTGATCTCATAATTCAGTCTACAGTATTTCTTTTGAAAGTTCCACCAGTTTCGGGCTCTCTTTACACTTGTTGGGTTGATCAGATCAACGACTGGATTATTTTCTCTGAATTGCATTGCATTTAGGCCGAAACAACACTACTCAAAAACCTCTGTCCCGCCTTAGATATGCATAGTCTGTTGGGCGGGGCAGTTGTCCATTTTGAAGACGACGACGGTCTCACAACTCTTGTACTGTCTAAGGGGATCCTCTTCTGTTGTTGTTGATACCCGCTTGTACCATCAGATTCACGTTTATGACTGGAAGTAGTGAACAAAATGTTAACACATCCCAATTCATGTCTTTCCTCGTTAGTGGAGATAAGCAAAAAATAAACTCATTGTTTTACATACATGAAGTGCAGATTTGTATCAGCTATCATTCCACATCTGCACGTATACCGTTTGCGAGACGTGAGCAACGTAATGCAGTTTCATTGCTCATCACTGGCCTTAGAAGATTTTAACGTCAACTGTTTAAGACATCTCTCGCTTAGGTGGTCACTTCCATGGATAATTTAATGAATTCCATATGAAACTTGGAGTTGGGTGGGAGACAATCAGAGTGTTGAGTCTAAGCTTCCTGAATGGCTTCGTAGCAGAGACCATAGAGCGATTGTTGCATCCGGACATATAATTTCTGTCACTGGTTCGAATCCAGTCGAAGCCCAGGCTTTCCATAACTCGGTCTCTTCTGGGTGAATATATAATTCATGAATAAATAAGTTAGGTTTGCTTAAATATTTTCCAGTAACATTATAGTAGTGCTGCAATAAGTATTACTGAGAAACATGGAAAACCCTGTACTTTCCAACACGTTCAGGTAAATAACGGAACAGTCAACAGTTTGAAATGAATGCATTTTGACATGTTCAGTTAGCACGTTCCAATTACCGCTAGTTTAAAAGTACCTGCCATGATAAAGCATGGTATAATCAAAGGAACAATTAACGATGAATGTTGAATGTATATGATACACATACATTCTGATTTAGTTCAAACCCATTATTCCATTAGAAAAATTCGTTCCGTTTCGTTTTCCAGTGGTTTGGAATTTTTGGTTTTTAACCATAAATTCAAGCTATGCCGGATTCAACGACAGATTAGGCAGCCAAGGAAGCGTCGACAACAACCAAGGGTATTACAGTGCGACATGATGTAGAATACGCTTCATCTGTGTAGGAAAATCTAGTGAATTCAGGCTACTATCAGTGTCACTTGCAAGCACATGAAGCAACATGGTAAATAGTTTTTCAACGTGATATGTCTAATTTAAATGTATTGAGCTAAGAATTCAAAACGAATACCAACACTCATCAAGCCTGACCGGCATGCAAGATAAATGCATGATTGTTTTTGTTTATGTTTGCCATTAGTATCACTCCCAGTCCAATCACTGGGATATTCTCATAACGTTATCTTCATCTCTACTTCCCCATTTCGAACGGAACGGTAAACTTTCCATTCGCGTTGTTCCATTGAGACTTCCTCAGATAATTACTTCCCAGTTGTTCGTAAATTTCGTTCCACTGGTTGTGGTTGTTCATAGAACCAGTTGACGAAGACCAGGCTCCAGGGATTCTCTTGCATGCATACTGCTTTCTTTCACAAGGAGGCTTGTGGCGTTCACGTTGGATTTGTATCCAGTCTGGTTTCCGTGGACGGAGATCAACAAGAACAATTCCTGCCTCCTGATGGCTTATTCGTGTTCTTATAAACGCGCAGATAGGTTTCGTCCGCTTTGGCCGATTACCTATTTGTCACATCCGTTGCACTTGATTTTGTCCGATGATTTGAGTTGTGCCTTTTGTTTGACAGTATTTTGAATATATCTACGGTTGGTTTCTGTTTCATCGTGACGCCATGTGGTTTCAGGAGTCTCGTGGTCAATTGTGATGTTTTTTGCACATGACAGAGCATTCCGTTTTTTTGACTGTTTGCAACGTTTAGGTTTATTCGTTTTGCAATAGGTTGCCTATGATGAAGATTCGCGAATAACCGTTGAAACGAAATACTCGGAAGAAGTACTTTCCTTCCTTTCTCGTGAACTGTGCAGTACTTCAATGTGTTTCAGCTCTTCTAATCAGAGTGCGGAAACAGACGGACATTCGCTGACCTTTGCCAAACACATCACTGAGTTCTATGCACCCAAACTCTCGTTCACTGATGAAGTCAACTCAACTAGTAATTAGACGTTTGCGATCTAACTGCTCAACCTGGCGAACAAATGAACACCAAAAAGCGAACAAAATTTTACTGGAACTCTGTTAACAGCCGTCTGTACGCTGTCAGATAACAAGGTTCCAGTAGATTCTCACATAGTTCCCGGTACAAAGTGGGGTTGTTGGTTGTAGTGCGATGTACTCACACTGAATGCGGCTTAAACAATATCGTTGATTAACCACATAATGGACTCATCAACATTCTGCTCAATGTGTATCGCAAAGTCATGCTTGATGGAGATCGGAATGTAAAATTTATACCAGATGAGTGGCGATCACTGTGATTCAGACGGTAAGTAATGCATTTTATAGCCTTCGAGGAAGTAATGAAATTTCTAAAGCATTAAAGTTGATTACAGTTATCATACTTCGTGGGTTAGGGTTTGCGTATGAGCAACATATCTACGAGCAGCAAATTGGTTTTTGTTCTCAATGGCAAACATCTAATGGTAATCGTTAAGTTCAATTAATATCATGATTTTTGATAAATGTCGTTACATTATGGTTAGAGAGCACAAACCAGCTCGGCAGTGCAAATAATTGAAGTCTACATATGTTGAAATAATTGTGTAATTTGGGTTCATTTCTCGACGATTTCGAGACTTCTGCACCGAATTTGCAATCTAATTGCCCTGTAGAATTTAATTTCGCCAACTAGCCTGGTAATCGCCCACTCATTGACTTACGCAAAGGATTTCAACAGACACATACTCAACTCTTCATAAAAATGTAGCCAATATGGAAGTACCGCTTGCTTTTAGGGGATTAACTGTTATTGTGACCTCAACTGATGCATAACGGAATTACAACGCCATTCTTTGGTTTCTCCATCAATAGCATAAGACAGAAACGCTGACACTAATTGTTTCATAATCGTAAGACCGTCCGCTTTTTAGCTAGGATTATCACAACTCAGCATACACCAGCCCTGATTCTGCATATAGATAGTGGGTGGTGATAAATATTACTAGGAATGCTGTTGCATTCTACAAATATATAAACATGAATAGTCATTTTCTGCATCGTATCGAAATGGCTATCTCTTACTTGAGAGGCCACCCACGTTGCAATGAGTTTACCGCAAACTGTCAGAATTTGTGGCCTCTAATTCCTTTCACAGCGATTGATCCAACATTTTGCACTTGTTCATGAATAGCTGCATAAATGCAAAGGTTCCTTCCCGCTTCAGAATGGAACGACACTTATTGGAATACTTTGAAAACAGTTGATGCAAAGAAGCGAACTTATCGCTTCACGTCAGTGCTCGGTTTGTTAAAATCAAAAAGTTCACATTTACTTGGTTGGTTCGAACGCGTTTCCACCCCTATTTTATCCTATAACAGCACTCAGTAACGCTTACAAACACTCCGTTTGTTCTCCAAATGTTTTTCTATGACTTTTACTGTACGACTAATTAAACATCTGGTCTAACTGAACAGCAAAATCAGTCAATGTTTCAACAATGTTATCCGCAGATTCCGTTTGGGTGAGAGAATTCAAGGGATGACAGTCAACGCATCTCGTAGGACATACCTCGACCTCTGTGGAATTTGTGAGGAATTCAGCCTATAGATCCTTGTGTGTTTGCGTTCAAACAGACAGTTCTTATGTGATTTCAAAACTGGCTGGATTTTCGTAAACACCGAACATGTTTTGCTGATTAGTGACCACCTAATGACTTAACGTGTATCATTCGGAGGCGAATTCGCTGGTTACGAGATTAATTCTCTAATGAATATGGCGTTGATGAGATTCAACGTGATCGGAACTATATACCAAATCCCTGAGAACTTACATCGAAACCAGCCACCTGAACTCCGTTTCCATCACACATTCCGAAGAGTTGGTATAAACCTGCCAAGTTTCAGGCTAATCACAGAGTGATAACCCATGTTAGCTTACAAGAAAGTGCAGGAGCTAATAGAAGTATAGCGTTCCGATGTAATACGGCAGTCTAACAATGGTACGTTTCTATTACCAAATAGACAAAATCATTCTCACATAAAGTAATCCAATATGTCTTGAAACGCTTTATATCCCAAAATATTTATGAGTTCATATACGCCAGATAATAACGGGTACTTCATTCCGTTTTGCATAAGGACAATGTATCTCTCATCATCAATATGTGTACGGTATGGTGAGACTTTATCAGTGCTTCTGGTTTTCAACCGTGGAAATGCCATGGACCGCGGTTCATCAAATGTAATTATCCGTTTAGCCCATTGGAAAACAGGACGTTTCAGCGGTAACACGAAAAAAGGAAGTGAACATTCTGACTAAACAGCTTTCGGCTGTTCTCATCATACTGCTATAATACACCGACATGGTTAAAACAACCCTGAATAGCTAACCTAAGTTTTCTGCATTCTGAAAAAGAACCAAGCTGTCTGTGTGCCTACGCAGCTTTACAATGAAGCAAATGGACCAATAAAAATGCATCCCAATTTTTTGGAATGGCTATTAATAACCCGTCATGATCAAAACAAATGCTATGTAGCTTAAGGAAACAGAAGGTTTTTAGCTGTGCCAAGTTTCTGAAGCAACGAGGAATTTGACTCATCAACAAGGTCAGATGATTCTGTTTTAGGGTTGATTGAGAGAAAAGTATATTCATTTAAATTCACTTGAATGTAGTTGAAGATTTCTAGTTATCTTCAGAGTTGTTTCAGCACTTGATTTAATCGGTATGTACAAGAAGATCAAGAATTTCTAGGCTGATAGCAAAATATTCAACTTAACGCAAAACGCATGAACGCCAAGTCTACTGTTTTCTTTTGTTCACAAAACTAAATAAAATGCAGCATTTTTTTTTACCACAGAACCAAAAATATTGTTAAATAGTACAAGAGAAATGAGACTAATTTCAATTCGTCTTTTTATAATCTTCCGTAATTCAAGCGCACTTACTGTGTGATGTTTATCAAATGGTATTTTGGCGGAAGACCCCTCACGATGAGTAGTTATCTGAAGCGTTGAGAATATTCACCAAAGACCAGCGTATACAAACTCATGCTTAAGTTCCCGTTCAATTATTTTCTATCGAAATAAAGCTTTAACCACAAAACTCTTTCTTATGGGGCCGGAGAGTAATGGATATTCCAAAAGTTTCATAAAGCTGGAATGGCTTTTCTGAGAAGCGGATGATCGCGAAAAATTCACTGTCTGAGTTTTTGAAAGTAACCATTCATTTTAAGTAGATCATCTAGTGACTGTGCTACAAGTAGGCACAAGAAAGCCCGATTATAAAACAACATTATTCGATAAATTAAGACTTGTGTTTTGTCTACTTATGAGTAGACACGCTGCATAACCAGGGTGAGCTGTTATGAGCAGACGTTGACCGATCGCTCACTCGGGTGAACGGAATTCAGTATTAAGTTAGATGCATTTATTGATCACTATCAGTTGGTCAACAAGCCCACTAAATTCGTATCTTAGGCTTTTGGTTACCTAGTATGGAACGTAAAATTGTTGTTTTCCCTCAAAATATAGTTTTGTTTAACTGAGTCTGAATAATCAGGGGAGCAATCTGCCAGCAAATGAAGACTATGATTTTAACCCGTTTAAACTGTAAGTATATGTAAGTACTTGCATATTGGGCAACCTCGCCCATGTTTTTACTCAAAAACAAAGGCAACTTTTTCGTTTGTTTCAAGGTTAACCACTTCGGGTGACAGAGGGAGAAACCACCTGCAAGATAGCGAGGTCGAACTTGATTGTCAAATCATTGGAAGGCTATAAATTGCCGAACGTCTGTCACCGTGCCCTCAGTTTCACGTGGAACCCATTAAATTATCCATGGAAGTGGCCACCTAAGCGAGAGGTGTTTTAAACGATTGACGCTGAAATAGTTTAAATTCAATAATGGGCAGTGAAATTACTTTGCAGTACGCAGACGAGATTTTCCATAACCGAATATTTTAACTGATGAAAGCTACCAGACTACTTATCAGTAATATACGGTTATTCCCAAAATTTTGTTCGGTCTGTTGTATGTGGTCTAACTTCCATCACGCTGATAAAAATTAGAAAGGCAGGCCTATTGATCACTTTCCGATGTGTGGAATAAACCTGAACGTACGCACATCTGATGTGTAGCCAGCAACGTAATCGTTGTTTGTGAGACTTACGGAGCAGCTTTCAAACGAATTTCATCTTGAGTGTCGTTTACTTACGCCACATCCTGCCGTAAGGCGATTTAACGTAAACGGAAACGATTAACCTGTATGGCTTCAGGACTAGGCCGTGGGACCTCATAACACGTTTTGGATGTAGGGCAATCTGATGATTATGACGATGTTGGTTTTGTCGTTGATTAGTTTGATTATGACGATATAAAACTACTCACATTAGTGCATTTCCCAACTGAGTTTCACTCAGTACTGTAACAGATGTAAAAAGAGAAATAACACAAAGGATATAGCTAATCCATCGAAACAATACTGTGCACTAACCAAGTGTGGATGCGAATCGGCACACACATAATGGAGAAATGATATTTGACCAAAAATGCATTTTTTATTTACAAAATGTTCTATGTGATTCTCAGTCGTTGATATCGTGACAATCAAAGTTCACTTCTGATTAGCATCGCTCATGATTTCAATTCATAACAAACTAAAATTAGCCTTGAAGGTATTAATCATGCGTTACAATTCTGTTGCAAGCAGTTAACCTCGGTGTTCATCAGCATTTCGATGAAAAACTGCTTTTATTCAATTTGTTTCCATTTATACTAAGCAGGCCATGGAGAAAAACCCAGGTCTTTTAGCTAAATATCAGATTGATAATGCAAAGCTTTATCAACTAGATCGTGTGTCCATATATTTACTTGCTAGCGCTACCACGGAATGTGTGCACATACATTTATTACGACTGAGTAATTTGATAATTCCATCAGAAAAACGAGATCGGAACTTGCTTGTTTCCTACACCTAGGTGGTTATGATCAACCGTTTGACAAGGTAACTGATCTAAACCAGCTCCACTAATCTGATCTATGCCTGACTGCTTTGATTGGCTTGCTTAACCTTTGGTTCCATGCCTAGTCAGAATGGAATTAGTCTATCTCTGGATCCGTCTCAGTCTAAATGTCTTTCCCACTTGAGTCATTTTTGTCCATGGACTTTTACATATGTGAGAATTTAGTTCTGACGCATTGTTTCATTTTTTACGTCATCGTTCGGTTGGCCTATTACATGCCCCATGTTTGGACTCCGGTGAACCCACGCAAATTCGGGTCAGTCATCTTACTTTACTCCACGTATGTTTTAATAGTCTTGGTAGCATTAAGTCCGGTAACTCTTCTACTGACCTACCGAACGGCTAAAGATAGAAAGAGACAGTGAGTCTTATCTCTTATTGGAGGATTTTGACTTACATTGCCACTTGTTTCATTGGTTTTCAAGTTTGTGATGCTGTACTGTGCAGTCATTCTTTACTCTAGCTATCTGGTTCCACCAGTACACAACTATTCTTTCCTATTACCCGTGCATTTCCAACGTTAGGGTATTAACTTACCCAAGTAGTCGTCAAAATCTTCTTTCACTCGGAATCATTTTCTGATGAGTTTTCTCAAATATTTAGTTTAGGCTCACACACCTAGATATCTGAGTTTTGTTGTGGTTAGATATGATTTTTCGAACTGAGAAACCTCTGCATTAGACAACAGCATCGGCGTAACTGGGGTTACAAAAATTAGGTCGCTTACTTCTCTTATCTACTGAACCCATTTTATTTTAGAAGTCAAAATAAATTAGCCATTTGTGGTTGGCCTATACAGTTACACTTGTCCATTACATCACCAGAATGAAGAAACACACATTTACGAGCAATTTTTCCTAGCAACCAACTGAAAAATATGAGGTAATTGATACGATATAGTTGGATATACGCAACATCAAGTATTGTTGCATAACAGGCACTTTCGTTTGTGAATAGTACCCTACTCACAAGCGACTTCAGGGACTAAAGGGAAGGCCTCAATGTCAAGAAGACGACGGACCAGAAGAGAGTATCGGAATAATGTGCATGCGCTATGGGAGAAGTACCACCAGGGCAAATGGCAACTTACCGTTACCCAATGTATTTGAAAGCAAGTGTGAATATAAGTGCGAATGATTATACGTGTTCGTGGTCCCATGTTCAACATAACCTATACGGGAGTTCGTGCAATAAACGAATTTGCAGGCCGAGCGTCTTTTACGGTCACAACATTGCAAATGAACATCCAAGTTGGTCTCCCGCTGAGCATCGGGATGACAGTTCAGCTACGTATCCAATATACAGTGAGGTCTTATTCACACAAGTTTGGGAAAGTCATATATGTTATTTTGTGTTTTACTGCATAGACTTTTCAATACTATACGGTTTTATCATTTCAAGCATATCACAGGCCTTATTTTCTCGCGGCTAACACTTAAAAACAGCCTCATTTTTTCGCTTAGAAGTGATTCAGCGACTCAACTTTAACCGATACTCACGTAGTAAGTAAAGTTAATGGCTTTGGCGTATATTCGAGGGAATTCCGTCCAGGTAGATCAGGAAAGTATGGTGCCCAATCCACTTAGAACTAAGTGAAACTTGAACAATGAATCCAATTGATTTCAATTATAAGTGTGATTCTTCTCAATGTTCTGCCGCAGAACAGTCAGTCAATTAGTAGGAAATTAGTCCACATCTGCAAACTGCTGTTCAGAATGACAATGGACTTTGAAAAGGAAGCCACTAGTGCATTTATTAGCTAAGGTTATTGGCAGCCAAATTGAGGGCAGGGTGAAGTTAGACAATTTGAGAGCTTTAAAGAGAGGAGTAGAAAATTGTTATACAGACGGGATAGTGATCAGCCAGCGTACGAATTATGATGCACAGGGAGTCAACATTAGACGGTGGAGATGTGTAAAAGTAGAACTCATGGGATTTAGGGTTGGTCGGAGATAGTTCATAAATGCAATACTAAAACTCATTAGTTTGTGGGCATTGACTAGTAATCAGATTGCGAACTGCAACAGCGTCAGTTCCACACACTTCATCAGATGTCGGGTGAAGAACAAATTTTGTTTTTAATACTTGCAATGCCCAACTGGGTAAAGTTAGGAAGTATTTTCCATCTCTTCCACGATGGCGGACACAACGGTCATGAGACCAGTCAATTTCTGATGGCTCCATCAGCGAGAAATGTCGCAATAAAATGTAACCTTTCCAGAGGAACCAAGAGGATAAAAACATCCTGCGTGCTATATATTAGCCTACACTGTTACGACTAACAAACCAACACGGAATGCTAAATTTCCGGATACCTCAAAAGTACTCGTCCAGTAAAACTGAGTGTGAATCATGTTGCAAAGACTGTGACTTTGATGACCGAAACATTTTTTGAAAATCGTATAATTCCTAACACTCAAGCACTGTAGAAAAACGGGTAGTCCTCTTGTTTTTGAATACTTACATGCTCTGCTTTCTTTTGGATACAAAAAATATTACAGTACTTTTCTGCCAATAAGCACCCCATTAAATCTGCAGTCAATGGGCAATGAGAGGATACACGCCGTGAAAGTGGATTACAGAAGTGGGCTACCACTGCATCTCACGAGAGATGGGTATTTCCAGCGAGAGTTCACAAGCATGTTGTCGGGTAAGTAGAAACCAAGCTTTGTTGTCCGTATATTTAGGTACATTTACATTCACTAACAGTTTTGGTGTGTCTGTTACATTCTTGGAGCTCTATTTTCGGCCAGGGCAAGGATATCCACTACTAAAGAACTCTAATGAGAGCGAAACTTGAGTGCAGTGTTTCTTTTCGAACGGGGCCGACTGGTCAGTTTATGGGAATGCGACAAATGCGATCCATTGTGGGTGATATTCAATTCACATGAAAACCAAAGTCCCCTATTGCTCCTCAGTAATCTTGGATAACTTTGCCATATATGCAGTCAATGACTGTTCCAAAACGTAAGAATGGCGTAAGGAGCAAGTCAGACGCTATCATAGTTCGAATGATTGTGACTCTGTGTCAGGTGGCATCATGGAAACGTTCCAGGTATTAGGAGGTCAAACTCTCGCTCGGCGTTTAACTACAAGTAACATGACGTCACTAAATTTTCCGCAGGCTGGACGGGCAAGAGAGACTTTATCTAATTCAAGCCAGAGCAATCCCTGAAATGGTAGTCGAAGTAATTCAACTCATGTTAATGATCTTATTCAAATTGTTATTTTTTATTGAAACCCGAGGTGGAGACGTTCCAAACATATCACGAAATTGCGGAGGAAAAAGAAAATTAGAGAGTGGACATTTGTTAGAACCTTAGGCGGGTTGAAACAAGTAAAAGATATTACGGATTACATCATAAGCCGCGTGGTGTGTTTCTCCCCAAAAGGAAACTACTTCTTCGTTCCCTTTTCACTGTTTACAAGAAACGATCAGAGTGTCACCAGCGAAACAACAGCTTTTGAATAAGGTAGTTGAAAGTCAGAATTTTTCTCGAAAAGTTACTTTGGCACACACTAATCTGAGTTGAATGTGTGGCAACCGTTTGAATGTATAAATCTGTGCGCATGGTGAATGCTACCTACCACGGTACTCATGTCTAACAAGGGTTGATAGTCAATTGCTTTTGAGCTTCTGTCATCCGGTGTTGACGGCAGAATAATAAACTAAGAAACTATTCAAAATTTGTAAGTTGAAAATATTCGTCAGCACACTCAGGTTTAACACAATGCTAGACTCGTGACTTGTAGTCAACAAACAGGTCGTAATGAAAGACACGGTCTTCTGTTATCCCTGTGTGTAATATGTCTACGGTTTTTCTAATACAACACCCGATTTCATTCAAACATGCTTCTTGACTTCCAGATTAATCAGTTCTATTGTTTTTCAAGAAGTACTAATTGCACAATATACCAAAAACTGATAAACATAATGACTGGCAAACAACCTGTATGCTTTGGTGGTTGATCCGAGAAATAGGTACCCCGGCAATTTGCTATATTTTTGACCACTCCAATAATCATATCGGTATACTTGCTTACTAGAATGTGGGTTTCTGGGAAAGAACCTGGTGCAAACCACTCATCTTTTGAAAAAGGGTCAATTGCTGTATCTAACAGTTTCGTGCCAATTGTCTTACATAGTATGTAGCTTATCGTTTACATATTTGTGCGCTGCCCCGTTTGTCCAGCTTGAGTGTTTTGAGCAAACTACAGAGTAGCACGGTTTTAATGTTCAAAATGTATAACGGCTTCTCCTCGTTTACCAGACCACTGAAACCTTCCGAAGACGTGGAAGGTCTAGAGCGTAGTTTCACGTTCGACTAGCTTGACCGAAACAAGTCTGTCACTAACCAACGGTCTTATTATCTATGGTTTCAGCAGTTCTGGAAAGCATGGCCAACGATCACCTAAGGGCAAACACTGTACACCGTGTAACGTTGAAACCACGCAAAGAGACCACATTCAGCTCATTTCTGGAGTGTTATAAGAGTTACTTTCTTTGTTTCATCTATTATCCTGTGTAATTTCGATTGAGTTTACGAGAATTTTATTCTGCGTTTTCTTGCAAGCCTGATGATTTACAACTACAACGCTAGTTCCATTATTAAACCCTAGTATAAAAACACTACTATGTTCTGTCTTCAATTGTTTGAAGATGTTTGAAAGCTCAATAATTTGCCTCCACCTTCTCCATTTTGGAGAAAAGTTTATTTTTATAAATCGATTTGTTCTGGATTTTGTCAACCCTCAATCAAAAAAATCGAAGTGTTTGTTGTTAGTGTCAAAGTAGTCTAATTAACTACGTAATACTTGAATCTACTAAGTTCTATTGACAGCCAAACCTGTATTGATCGATCACTTGTATCGGTGGATCTAATTGTAAAACCAATTGCCAAAAGTCTTCGAACTTGTGGTCGCATAGCATGTGCTTTCAAACGTCAAAACTGTACACTTTCTGGTTTACTGTAGATGCTGGTCAGGTCTTGTTCAAAATGTGTCAACATTTTCATTCACAAGGTTGACTGGAAGTATCCAGAATCTAAAACAGATGTACTGCTTCAGTTTGGAAATCTTGATACCGTGAGTGCGTATGTTGGTGTCAAGTCTGGACCATTTCCAACAGTGAATTTAAACGGTATTTAAGCTGAAGTACATCTTATGTGCGATGAAAACATTTTTCAAATACTGAGAACTCGTCGGTTTGTTTTAAAGCTATTTTTACGCATATTGTTTCTTAAATGGTATACAAGCACCTTAACGTTGCATATCATTTAACAAGTAAATCGAAAACCTTATATGAGCTGTACACCGCAGATGCACTGAATACCTTAATTACACAGTTTAGTTTGTCGCCTACGTGAAACGCTAGGTTGAATTTTGTTTATAATTGCTCTCTTAAGATTGCAGAAATGTATCTCAATAAATATTACATCCAAAACTTAAAATGCAGGTCAGCTATTGTTTTACATTAACATCCCATATTGGCAAGGAGCCTGATATTTTTACACGGCTGCTGCGGTCAAATAAGTTCTTTTTATCACGTGTGAAATACTGCGATAGGTTCGTGTAAAGACAAAAAAGTATTAAGCAGAACTAGTTTGTGATTCGTAACATTCAATGAATCGACCGAAATGATTAGGTTGGGATTATTAAATGGAACCATTTGCGATTTGATCGATCACAATATCTCCCTTATCCACTTACATAAACCATGACATGACGCATTTTACGTGATTAAAGCTGGTTCTAGTAATATTTCACTCTCCTCTTAAGTAAATCACACTTGGAAGAAAACGCGAATGAGATCAGGATAAAACAAAAAGTTATACGAACTTTTGTCCGAAATGCTGTTGCAGATTGCTAGCATAATCATAAATCGAGGACGCTAACTGAGAGCCTATGTGACCTCGCTGAAATTAAACATGAATTATACAATTAGCCATATCTTGTCTAAGATTGTTTTGTAGCTGGGATCACGGAAGCGATCAAACCAGAGCTCATTGCGGTTAGCCCACAACTTCGTTGATTTGTTTCATTCCGCAGATGTACCAAGTCAAAATCCGACTTCATTTAATGCGAAAATTTTAAAAGTACATAATAGTATCCTTGTCGTTGTGTAAAAAACTGGTTAGTTCGTACTTAAAATGATTCAAAATTGATACTAACAGTTGTGAACGGTCTAACGAACTTTGAAGCTGTTCACGTGGTACAAGGTGTTATCATGAACTGACCGCGTGGATAAAATTCGCAGCCGTGGTTTCGTTGGTATTTTAAACGTATTGCGCTATGCACTTTTCATGCCAGGTCATATCTCATCGTATTTCTAAAACTGTCTACAACGAACCGTACCGCGACGTAACATAACATAACTCTGTGTCGCATTTCAACCTCCACTACCATTGTAAGCTGGAACACACTCGGTCTATACTAGGCGCACCTGTTTCCTGAATCTTAATTAACCCGTGCGTAACAATAAGTTCATTGCTATTCACATCGTTTGAATGAACATCAAAAGAGCAACCTTGTTGATCTAAATTTACTCCATCCGAGGCTAACTTGCAGTGACTAATGAAAATAGCCAGTATTCTAGAATGACGACGTTGGTAAATTATTTGTCAAATTCGACCGCAAGCACGAGACTGTCGTTTCCCAATGTAAAAAGAAACCTGTCCTTGTATAAAGAGTTAACGGCTTCATCCATTAAACCAATCATGGTAACTAGAGTTGGGACAGGTGAACAGCAGTATAATTCGACAGTTCGTTTTAGTAATTTGGTGCAGATTTAAACTGGGGACACTTGTGTACAACCATGTATACGTTCGAGTGAATAATAAACACAAGAGTAACCGTAACAGATGAATCAGAGAGATTGAAGCTTACGCATATTGTGTTTACAATGCTTTTTGATATTCATTCTCTGTGACCAGCTTTCTCTGTCTTTGGACTCTTCTGTTGGAGACGGTCTAAATGATGAGCGAACCGGCGACTTGACTAACCGAAACTCCCATCAATACGACTGCCAGTTCTAAGAGCAACGCTTGTGATTATGTTTAATCTATAAAGCCATACTATGTGATTGCCTCGGTTGTATAAATCGATAATTGTATGTCACGCTTTCCTCATATACGGCACCAACTTTTCATCAATAATTGTAGTTCACAAGTTACTGTTCTTCCATTCAGCCAATGTCAGACAAAACACGACTGGAGGAACGTTTCGATGCGCTTGACAAAAACCACGATGGGAAGCTTCCAGCTGATAAGGTTTTCCAATTTATGGAAAATTTTGGTTTCAAGAAGTGGCAGATAAGAGTAAGTAACCTAGTCTTTTTAAGTGATTATATCTCAAATATATATTTTGCATAATGCCCTTTATAACTATTGTTTTGTTTAAATATGCTAGGAAGTTGGTTTGCTACATTTTATCTAAGTTATTTATCGAGTGATCTAGGTCAAGTTTAATCCCACCCACAAATCAAGTTTTCGATATGCTGACCTCACAAAAGCGTTAAAACGCCTGAAAGGAGCAGCATAAAAGTTTCACACTGCTTTTGTTACAAATATATTTTCAAAAAAATAGAACTCCTAAAATCTAAAATGGTTTAGTATGTTTGCTAAAACAACGAGAATCCTTGTTAGATTTATTGGTCCATATTTTCACAAAGCGCGGATTCTCCACCACCAGAGTCAGGTTTTCACTGGAACTTTTAAATTACTTTAGACAAGGAAACCTTCTAAGAATATTCCGTCTGTTAAGATGACTTTGGACAAAGTGATTTCTCTAGTCAATAACTCTAATGTTTACCATAACTGAAATGTTTTATTCTTGTACTAAATCTTAGCCGTTCACAAAATGGACTTCTTGCCACCACTGAATTGGTTTCTTTTAGGTCTACATTTTATTGTCAGAAGTTTTCGCGGAAGCTAGTGAACTTGCAGTTGTGTAATTGAGTCGTAACATCAATCTCGTTATGTACTGAAAACCTTCACGCACGAAAACACAATCATTAACCGCTTCAATAAATTACAATAACACGTTTTCAAATCCAATGGAATTTATCTCAGACATACCGTCATTAGCTAAACTGCCTATCTGATACGTATTGCAAGTAGCTAGACATATGAGATCAATAAAAACTGGAGTGTTATATAAAATATAGCCCAAATATTAATTCATACGAGTTTGGTAGTCTTGTCAGTAAACGAATCGTAACAAAACTTTTCTTAAGCAGTACAGTATTTTAAAAACTTTTGTTGTCTAGAAATTCGTGGAACCGTTCGACAAAAATACCGACGGCTGTATTTCAAAATGCGAATTCAAAAATGGTGTCGAAAAATTAGAAGGTAGTCTTATCACGTACGTTGTGGGGCATTTCCTTCTTGTTTACCTACATTTAATTCCTGACAGGTATATTAATGATTATTTCTCAATATCTTCGTACGACTATGTTACGTGAATTCCTTTATTTCTAAAATGCTGTCCCAAACAACGGTGTCGTCATGCACACTGAGAAGATTATTTTAAATTTAGAGCACATCTGAATTTTCTAGGATGATGTGCAATACAAATATATTACAACCTATATGCATATTTTCCGAGACCGCCTCAAAAATAAAATCGTTGTTGTCAGTGTTGCTTGCTCATGACCATAAGATATATTTTCCCTCACTACCAAAAGCTTTTTGTGACAAACGAATTAGAACTTAAGTTAAAGACTACAGCAAAATAAAAATGAGTTTTGCCTGTCGGTGGTTTTCATCAACACCATTGTTGTTCGTAGCAAATCGATGTTTTACTCAAAATGTAGACTGGTTTGACAGGCTATCGGAATAGGATTGAGTAAATAATTGCAACGCTCTATTATACGTGAGGCAAAAATGAACAGAAGAAATCTGAGGAGATGAATTTTTTGAAGGTTTGTTCATTATAGACGTTTGTCTGAGATAGTAGAAGCAGTACAAGAAAGGCAGACAGTCAGATGAATAACAGTATTAAAAAAGTTTAGATTTTAACGTGTGGGTCAAAGCTACACACATTTTACCACCACACTTAGAAGAATTTCATGGTGGTTACTGACATACAGTAATCTGGAATGTCGGTGACAATATGTGTCCATCCCGTGCAAGAATAGCTTATCTATTCAAAAACACTTTAATTGGAACCCCACCCAATCTAACGAGTACAGCAGATACCACACTCGGTCACCTCAGGTAAGAGTGCAGTGGGTTAAATGCCCATTCCTTTTTCACTGTTGCTTAATTTGGAAAACGCAGTAATCATGCAGCAAACAATATAGAACGAAATTACAATTGTTTTTGTCACCCCTTTAAGTGGTTGTCAACCACGAATGTTTGATGACATAGATGTTCTGTGTAGTATCATGAAGTATTTTAAAATAGTTATTTTGTTCTGTCTTGTTTGTAAGCCCTTTTGGGGAAGCGGCGAACAGCTTTGACATCAAAGTGTCAACATACAACCGGTTCGTGAAACACACAACAAACTAATGCTTTGTCAGTGATTCTATCTAAAGATGTCGTAGCTAAGAAGACCGGACACAAAAATTCGTCGTAATTGTCCTGTATTTCCAACAACTATTTCATTTTACATTCAGACTACGTAGTTATCAGAAACACCACAAAAAGTACTGCTATTGATTTAGCACTATGGAAGCCAACGAACCTACATTTTTTGTCACAGGTTTCCTACTTATTAGAATTTGTGTCTGAGTTTTGGTCTTACATTTTGGATGTTTGTTTAATCCGGGAGCCTTTCGAGCCTCGAGATTTCAAAATCGGACAACATAACTTGACTTCTCACAAGCACTGTCAACGAGTAACCTATAAAATTATTTTTCATGTAGATTGATCGCAGCTGTCGCATTCCCACAGACAATTCAGTCGGCCCCTCTCGAAAAGAAACACCATGCTCAAATTTCGTCCCCATTAGAGCTCGTCAGTAGTGCATATCCTTACCACTACCGGGACTAGAATTCCGACCACGCTGTTTATGAAACAACCATGCTGACCAAGGCGTCATTCGCCTCACACTAAGCACGAACAAATTATCATATGCAAACTATGTATCTATATCATAAGTGAATTGATTTTGTTGTTCATTTGCCCTTGCCAGTGAGGCCAGGATGCGAAAACAATTCCGCGAGGAAGACGGGAATAAAACCGGGAAAGTTACGACAAAGTCTTTGAAAGAACAGTTGCACAATAAAAAAGCCAAAATCAACATGGATGACGTGGAAAAGTGGATCAAGGAGAACGATAAGGATAAAGATGGAAAAGTGGATTTCGAGGAGTTCTTTAAGTTTGCGCGACATAAATTGTAATTGTTCTCATCATGGAGTTAGGAAAGTGTCTTCGGTGACAGAAAACAAATTTTGTTCACTTTTGTTTTCTGTTATAAACTGTTTACTCCATGTGAGACACTAATATCAATTTGAACAAATACATTACCACAAAGAAAAGCACCTTAGTTTAATTCATTTATGTGAAAAGAATTAACAATATTACAACGTCATACATAATGTATAACTCTGTAATGAAAAGTTATCATTAACGCCCGCTTCTGAAAGTAAAGCATTGGAAAAAGCACCTAAGAAACACGTTTAGAAAATAAAAAATATCCCGTACAAGGTAGCCATCTTGAAGAAACCAACCTTCAAAATTCATAACAGAAGTATTTTTTCTGGAAAATAGCAGAACTTCACTACAGCCGTGTCATATCAAACTCAGTTTATTACGCATTGGCCGCAAAGTGAATCATAACGGTATATAGTTCTGTTTGCACATCTCTCTAACCTTGACTCTGACCGGTCAACTCTGATCTACATGAGATGCACGAATACAATCTGGAAGGTTCTCAATTATTCTCAAAGGTTATAACGTTCCTTAAGCCTGTACCTGTTAATTTATTATTCAAACAATTGGACTATGCCTTGTGGTAGTGATCTTGAAATGTACATGAGGCACTCAGCTGAAATTCAAGGATGCAGTTAACTATGTGCTGATGTCGATTTCGAGAAATACTTATAGCTCTTCTCGTTGTAGGTTCGATGCAATTAATGCATTTGTCTCTCTCAAAGTTTGAATGAATTATTCAAGTTTGTTATCGTTAACCTTTAACCAAAGGAATTTTAGGGAATGTTTTCAACATATATTTTTCGAAGGAATAATGGGTAGGATGATTTTCAGCCATCAATCAATGTATGTCAAACATATGCGCCGTAAGTAAGGTAAATCACATTCGCTTTAAACTTTTCGAAAGTTTATTAACCAACGTTGTCTGTCTACTAATTCACCCAGAATAGGCAAAACAATTTGCTGTTCTTATAATCGTCGGCTTATCAGTATCGATCGCTTATTTGGATCTCACTGCCAGGTGGTTGTTCCTCCGGTGAGGACTTCTTAATCAAACATACTGGTAACTTATGCTTTCTGCTCAATGCCATTAAGGCTTACATTTTGATCAACGGCAAACCAACTTTTTACTTTCGACCGGAATTTTGCACGTGGAAGGTAGGCTGTTGAGGTATGATTCTGTCTGACGGAGTTTCATGAAATGGCAACTGTGCAAAGATACTAAAGAAAGTGACTAACAAATTGAAGGAACATTCTTATATGCCTTAATACATATAACAGCTGCTCTGTGGCTGAGTGAATAGATCAGTCGGATCTTACTTCCTACTACTTGTCAGCTGTTGGAACTGAAATAACTCATACTATATTTGTTGCCTGTATGTCCCTATCAGTATGACAGACCATTCCAAAATGGTGATGTTCCGGCTCATTGATACACATCCTTAATGGTATCCGCCTCACTCTCAATTACTAAATGTCTTCTTTAGTCTACCCAAGTTGGCTTTGGCTTGCTACTTCCTAGAAATGCTGAAAACTTCGGGCTAAGCCCACTGATGACAACCCTACGGAGGGTCGACAGTACAGTGAGCGGATGAATAAATCACCGATAACCACATAGTCACATGCTTAGTGTTTACCGAAAAGCCAATTGGGAGAGACCCAGTTAATCGCCCTAACTCCGTGAAGTACACGTACGTGTATGGCCAATGCACTTTGCAGGTGACATACGGTCAGATCTGTGCGGACTGGGTGTCACAACCTACCCTACCAATGTGGTAAATTTTGCAGGTTTCCTGAGGTCAGGTAAATAATCTCTCTTTTTTAAGGGCAGGCTGATCGCACTGAATGTGGTACAGCCTCTCAGTGACCAACAGCCTTCAATAGTAGTCAGTGGAGATTGCCCTGAAGTGTGAAGTAGACATCAGAGATTTTGTTTTAACATCTTGCCACCTAGAATGTTTGATCCGAAAGACGCAGTTGCAACGAGGTGAAAAACATAATGAGGGAAATTGTGCCTAACCAACTTTATGAAGGATCTTAAGCCTACAACTAGCCTAACAACAATTTCTTGAATAAAACCCTCTTTTTTTGCTTTCCAGTCTGGTACAGATTAAACATCCGTTAAATATTCATTCTGCTAACCCAGACACTGTGGATTGACTTCACAGCCCTTCGACTCTTTCCTACTCTTGGACGGCTCATCATGGTACCAGGGTCTTAGTAATCAGACTGTCGCAGGATAAAAAGTGTTATCCTAACGCTAGCTAGTGTTTGTGTGTTTCTTTCCCTCTCTACTTTTCCCTGGCATAGGTCGGTAGTAGTATGTACCTAGCCGTGCGATCACTCATCATCTTAATAACATAGACTTATTGTCACAACAAACATCTGCTGAAAGTCGCTCAGAAGTGTTTTTATTACCGGGAAAAACTCATGGAACAAAATGCCAGGATTTAGCAGGTAAGCTGTCAGCTGATTTATGAGGCTACTCCGTTGGGTGACAAATTTAATATCTGGACTCAATCAATTTTACAGAAGCTTGCAATTTTCACACTCCGGTCATTCCAATGTAACAAATCTAGCAAACATATTAACTACATGAAGAACACCCAAAGAAACCCTTGCATCAGCCACATTTCTATTTTAAGGTTTATTCCGACCGAAGATAACTTTTTCACTTCCTTGTTTTCACATCGATTGATGACCAAAACATCTACGCTTAATAGAAGAAGTGACACGCTATCCGATAAGTTGACAGCATATTTTCCGCAAGATTTTTGTTGGTGGTAGAGGAGTTAATTGGGGTAAAAAGAACCTTATTATGAAAATACTATATACCGGCAAAAAGTTTGTTTTTGACACTGGAGAACATGAAAGAAAATAAGGTGGATCTTGTCTTTAGAATGGCTGTTGGCAATAGTTGACGGACTGCTGAACCGATGGCCATAACCGGAAGCTACGGTTCAACCCAAAATATCGAGAAAGAGAAACTATGAAAAATCATGTCATAAAATATTTAACGCAGTTTCTGAAATGAAATACTGCATAACTGCTTTCTGTAATTGCATCAAGCACATTAACTTTGCTAAGAATTTACTCTTAGAGTAGACACCTTAATGCTCCGTTTCCGAGATAACAAATAAACACAGACTACAAGCATTAGAAACTTGACAGAGGTGATTATTCTTCTTTCTTCGCGGACTTGCGGAGCGTACTCCCCTGAAGATAATGAGTACAACAGAGCTGTTGAATCAAATTCAGGGTGTATACGCTTTGATCCCAATGGTTAATAAAACTATGACCATCATCTGATCTTCACCCAGTGATTGGACTGAATCTGTGACTTGCTCATCATAACTAAAAACGAAGCGGGATTCTTCTTGTTTTCGTTTTGTGAACGAACTAAGCAATAAACCGGTCCCAACTGGTTTGATTTGGGTTTGCATGCTGGCAACCTTTTGCAAATCCCCTTCGGTTCCAATTTTCTCATGTGGACCTTTGATGTGTGAATATTTATGAGACTGAGCGAAAACACCCTGTGAAACGTAAAGTTTGTCTTTGTAACGAACTGTTAAATTGTACAGGAGCCGAAATTTAAAAAAATGATCGCAACAAGCGTCTGCTTTTCGACATTCTGGCAATACTTAAATTGGCATATGTTCATGCTGCTACGAGACAGAAAACGTTGAACAGACTTAACATCGACTAAGCAGTTACTACTTTTCTATCTTAAGTTTGTAACCACTTGTGTTTATCAAAATTCATCTTGATTTCTGATGCATTATCTCTATAGGATGACAGCAGCGGTGCCACAAGCTGCATCCACTTCGAGATTCTGATGAAACTCTAGATGATCTCTCAACACTGGTCTTCAACGCCTATCTACAGAAATACTTTTTATACATTAAAACTGTCTTACTCAACATATCTTATTTACCATTACCGGATTCTAGTATACTTAAGTGTCCCCAAAGAAGATCGATTTCAGGGGACGAAATATCTTTGTGCCCTCCAAAATGCCTTCAATCTACGTAACATACTTTACTAAATTCAAATCGTTAAGTTCAATTTCAAGTTTAAGTTTGGTAAGTCGGATAAGTAAAAAATTTCAATCCATGGAAAACATACGTTTTGCTGCAGCCACTGTATCCCCATCGTTTTTTCGAACTCAACTGGGGTCACGAGTTCAGAGACTTTTCACCGTATGTTGCCTCAATCTATATTTTCTTTTCACAAAACTTGTTTCGGCAAACTGTATAGATCAGGTTTTGCTAAACATCTGCCTGATTTCAAAAATTGCTGAGTACTGTTCTAGTTATAACCCGCACATTACACACAAAGCAGACGATGAACACGTTAGTGGTGAACAAACTTGATTAGATTTCTAAAGATGATTGTCAGGTGGAATTCTGTCTAAGATGAAACTAACCACATGATCTTGTCAGATCACGCCCTTTGTGAACATCATGAATTATGAACAATCACTGTTTGCTATAGACTTTCGATTATGGCGTTGTGAAATAGGCTCTTAGTCAAACAGTCAAATATAATTTTAAGCAACTCTTACATGTTGCCAAAGATAAGTTGCTTCCTGTAGGAACTGTGTTCGAATTCACCTGTTATTTTCAATTTCTCAATTTATGACGTTTGTTTTAACTTTTCGCCGTCATCCTTCACAAAACTTCACCAATCTGTTACTGAAAGGGATACTGCCTATAACTGTTGATCGTTTCTACTATCAAACACGTTGGGCCACAAAGTCACAGGTCGCTTAGTGGATAAATGCACTAAGAAATGATGAAGAGCCGTTTAAACTTACATGAAACATTAAACCATTTTCATGTTTTTAGATATGAAACAATATTTATCTATGTTTATTTTGCTCCTATTATACGTTACTATGGTCTGATCAGCCTGTTGGTCACTATGCTCCAGTGTCTTTATTCCATCTAGTCTGGTCGTGTCAGTCAGACATGTCTAAAGAAGCTTTACTCAAAAACTTCTTTCAAACAAATCTGATGTAACTGCTGACGAATATTCCTCGCATTTTTTCCGTGCATCATTGAAATATATTTTCTGAAGTTCACC
Organism: Paragonimus skrjabini miyazakii; assembly: GCA_014338405.1. Classification (NCBI taxonomy): domain Eukaryota; kingdom Metazoa; phylum Platyhelminthes; class Trematoda; order Plagiorchiida; family Troglotrematidae; genus Paragonimus; species Paragonimus skrjabini miyazakii. Next base: position 187,389 of record JTDE01000421.1, on the reverse strand, counting down.
TAAAATCCTACCAGCTGTGAATCAATACACTTAAGACTGATGTACACCAGCACATAGTTGATTATGAAATTTACCGTAAGTTTGAACAAATAACGCAACACTCGCCCAAGAGAGATGCTGTTTCTCATATCTTACTGCCGAATGTATTGTCAACTCTCTGGAAATTTAAATAGAGTAGTTACTCACTGAATTTTGAGGAAGAATAGTGAAAACGTAGTGCTGTACATGAAGGCATTTCGTATTTTCCCATCAGTAGCGTGTTTATATTAACATTAACCATTCTGTTCATACCGAACGATTAGGAATGAAACTGACTTATTAGTGGGTTAAGAAGCATGACTAGTCCGAGGACAAGTTCATGTCCACAAACAACTGCTTTGGATTTAAATGTTCGATTGTTTACCGAGCTTGGGGTGTTTGGTGCAAATGTATCATCACGATACGAACTGACATCACAGATGCGTCAGAGTTTGCCCGTTCAGAATGGTGGTTGTAGGCTGTTGAGTTTTAAGGAGTGTCTCTTATTATATATGCCTTTTACCGTTACGTTTGTTTCTGTGGAACAAGCTACATGGGCCGTAGGACACGGCGATCATCTGACCACATCCAGAAACATCATTCGTTGTGACTAGTTTTAAGACCGAAGAAGGTTTGTTTACCTGCGGTCGCTGTGCGCATGGTCGAATTAAACCATCCGATCAACATGGCCGATTCATTTAAGCCGATCTATCGAATCTGTGGGGCTTAACCGATGCTCGTCAAAGATTCACTTGCAGTTGTAAAGATTATTGTAATCCATTTACAGTCACCCCCACTGGGCGCACAAAATCATTTGGTCAAAACGTTGAACCTCCCTTGGCAATACACCCTTACCCCGGATAGATCTGTTATGTAGATGTACCACTTACTTCAAAAACGTTTACAACCCACGTAATTGACGCCACATATCTAGACCTCTAGGGTCGGACTAAGTTGACATGATTGATTACCATTCTTTACCCTACCAGTGCACTACTCTCAGTAAACCCATATAACTGTGTTGTATTTAGCTTGGTGGTGAAGCGCCGAAAGCATTCTGGTTTCCTGCGCGTTTTTTCTCATGGCTAAACCGGATGTATTCAAGCTACCTACATGCGAAATAAACCAATCATGTGACCTAGGTATTCAATGATTTTCCCGTTGATGTTGATCTCTGGAACAGAACTCGGATGTCGCATTTGAATGCAACTGGAAGTTGCCAGTCAACATTTAAGTTAAGGGTATAGACGAACCAAACCTCACCAAACTCCGACAGCAATCCGACACATTTAAACCACTACGCGCTGATGATTTCATCATGTTCGTTAAGGGATCGTCTGCAGTTTAACTCTTATGTGCGACAACCAATCGGTCACCGACTCCTTTGACGGAAGCTAACAAATTTACGTTCAATCCAATGAGTCTGGAAGTACTCCTTAAGACGAAATACCGGTTCCGGTCGATTGAATGTGGTCTCTCTAGCAAACCACAAGTATCTGGCATAAGAATGGTATGGTAAAAATAGGATTGCAGATTTTTGAAAACGTCTGTTTCGACGGAGTCTGGCTCTTAACTGCTTTCTCGGTGTTCACAACTACCCCCAACGACTGAACGTTTGTACGCTTGTTTGCGGCCATCGATCAGGTTGTTTGACCACATCTACAGGAGAAATTGCGGTTGTCTTTCAATTACGGTCGCTAACCCAATGAATAGTCCTTCGCGGCCAAAACGGAATCCAAGGTTTCAGTAAACTTAAAAAGCAGCATTCCAGACTACTGATGAATAGATAAAGGGTTGCTTGATTTAATTTGAGTAGCGTTTGCATCTGCTAGCCGTTCCTGCACTCAGTTAGGTTTCCCAGCTTGTTTGATTTATCACAGTTGTCTCATTAAACATTGTAAAAATGGTAGCGGAGATAACCACCACCGAGTAACTCTAACAGTCTAGTGTTTCATTTTGAGAAAGGCCAGCTAGAGGATTAAGATGAACGGGGTAGATGCAAATGATTGTACATGACCTTTAGTTGATTTTGGAAAAATCCATGGACAGCTCAACAATACTTACCGGCTATGTAACTGTTGCTCTCGTCCAGAGCGTTCATTTTATTTTGTACCCCAAAGCATAATATCTACTAGTTTGTTCAATCGTTTGGCCATTGATTATTTCTTGTTTTTGAAAAATCACAGTTCACGTAAAAAAATTTAATTCAAAGGTGTTTCCCTTAGCTTCCTAATATCATCCTTATGGCAATAGGGGATTTTCACTTTTTGAATAAACGGTACATTAGCATTAGTTAACTATCTTTCACGATGCAGCATCCTCAAGTAAAACCTCTAGGTTTGTTTGATTTGTTCCAGACAATACTGTACGTTTTCAACTTATCCCATACCGGTTGATGTTTACTGTCAATGGACGCAACGAATTACATACCTGGGGTTTTCACTATTGCGCATTTCTTCCTGAACTTATAACTGCATATTCATGACATTCAGAATGAGGGTCTTCTGTAAATCTTGATTTCCTTGATTTTTGAAATGACACTGATGGATTACTGGACCTTCCAGGCACTTTAAACTCTTCTTTGTGCGTATGCTTTCGACACAAACTTGCTAACGAAGTTCATAGTAGAAGGGCATCTTCAGTCCTTGCTGCCTGACATACTTGCTCTGAACAACAGGTTTTATGAGGTGCTAATTAATTGAGTTCACAGATTGACATAAAAGGAACAACTGCTCAGTCTTTCAGATTCACATTACATGAATGGGAAACGTGCATCAATTTTTCCAATGACATACGATGGGCAACCAATTACACATTCAACCAGATCACCTCACTAACGCAATTTTATAGATAACTTGATGTGTACGTCTGTTTTATCTTCCAGTTTTTGTCGATAACATATCCACCCATATATTGCATTAACTTCGGTTAACGTGTAATTAATGTCCGTAGTGGACACGAACCGTCAAATAACCTTAATCCCTAATCAGCATCAATATAGCTGGGTACAAGGATTTCTTGTTTTATTCTGGTTTATACAGACATAATAATTAAAAGTTGAGTACAATTCGATCCACAAGCAACACTTATCGCTTTACAGTGGCTATCGATCTGTTTGAATGTGGTAACAAGAAAAAGATCGATCGGATTTGAGCACTCAATATGAGTTCTCATGTAGATGCAGTATCGAGTCTATTATTCTGCCTACCTATAGCATTCGCAGAGAACAATTTGAGTGCAATGTGCATTATGAAGAAAGTTAGAAATCCGCTAACGCATTCCATGTGCCATTTCAGTACATTCTTTTGCAACTACGACAGTATAGAGTATAAGAAGACTTTGTAGCGGTACATGGTCAGTGATTGACTATCTGTAAGTTGAGTCTCAATAAACGTAAAATCTTGAATTATTTTTCAAAACTATTTTCTTAAGCTTGTCGTTATTGTATTGCACAAAATAATTAGAACTTTTAAGATTCAGTGGTTATGTAGTTGACTCTGTTTTAGATTGAATTCGGTGTTAAAGTTTCAAAATTCCGCATTACTTCAGAATAGTTCATCCTTCTTTCTAACTATGAGATATTCGTAAACAAAATGCCTAAGAGAAGCACGATCCACACTTTGCCGTTTAAAACTCATCTACTTTGTGAAATAGAACTAACTTCCTATGGTGGATTTGCCGAAGGACACCACTGTCATAACTTCGTTAATTACCTTGTTCATTTAGATCAACAGTTTAACTACTCTAAACGTCTGTTTTTTAACATGCATCCCACAGTATTTATCAAGTGACAGTCTGCACGCCCGACATGCCAACTGTGACAGCATTAATGAAACTTTAGTTATCCGATTGCACGACAACCGTAAGACAGCCCGAATTAGCCACACTTCAGTCAGACCATCTAGTTTAGTTATGCCGCACTTCGTCCTGTATGACCTAATCTAGAGAAATTCGTGTATCTTTATGTTTCGCTGACCAACAGACTAGAAGATAATGCCCACACTCATTTTACTGAGGATGTCACACTTTCTAATGATTAACATATCGCCACAACAAAAGACCAGAGCATTATAATAGTCGTCGTGATTCCGGTTATTGATCGAAGTACATTGCACGATAAACAGTTTGAAGCTTCCAAAGGAATCACTTAGCTTGTGCTTTTCTTCTTTATACTTTTTTACTAGTATGCATGTTAACCATAGACGTGATTTTCACCCCAGCCTAGATGCTTTTAAGCTGACGATAATGGCCATTGCTTCATTAAACTAACAATGAAGTTTAATAAATTATATCACGTAAACGTTCATTCTCTGCCGCTTGTAGCTAAAACGCAGATTGTTCAATAATCTCGGAAAGTGACACAATAAGTGTTATGTGACGCCAGTCGAGACCCCCTTGATAGAGCTTCAGAGCAGACTTGTAATATCAAATTTCTGATCATTATGCTTATTAATAACACACATAATATTATTAGGATAAACTGAACACAGCTTGGATTTGATCACATACTTCACCATCAGGTTGATATTTGCAGTCCAGAGTTGCGTTGTTTAAACAGTTGTAATGTTATCATGGGCAAAAATTGCTATGAGAAATTCTCTTCAGTTCCACAGCCCGTACAGTACGCTATGCTTGTCAAAGCCCAGTTACAAGAACAATTTGATGCTGCTGACAAGGAATCCAGCGGCAGAGTACCTATTACCAAAGTCGTTGAAATACTGAGGAATTTCGGATTCACAAACATGCAAGCCACTGTAAGTAATTTTGAATAATCAAATATTTGGACGGAACTGCATTCAGTCTAATAGAAATACTTGAATTATCAGCTTGAATGTGTATAAATGAATGTAACTTTTTACTCTGTTCATATGCAGCCTGTATTTTTGTGAACCTGCCTGGCAGCTTCTTCATAAGCACTCAATGCTCGTTGTGTGATACCTTTATCATCTCTAATATTGGACTAAGGTCAGTGCCGATTACAAGTGGAGAACCGTGCATACACGCTGCTGCCCAGGTTTAACCTGTTATTGGATCTGACACGGACCTTCCAGAAGGGCGAAATGTTACTTTTGGTTTCATTCGCTGCACGCTTTGATCAGAATAGAGTAGTATAAAAATTTTCTAAACAGATATGTGATTTCGCGGGAAAATTCCCAGTGTTGTCTTGAAAAATACTGTGTAGCGAACAAGCTCGTTTTCAGTGATTCATCATCAGGCTAAATACATCACATTTATATCACGAATTTTACAGTGCCATACTATCGCACCTGGTGGATTCGAATTACTCTATCAATGTGATGAACGCATTTCGCCCAATCTACCAAATTAAAGCCACCCAGTCGAGGGCAGTGAAGTGTAGGATTCTGTCCACAGCTGAAGCTATTGGAATTCGCTTGTACAACCTACCCCTGTGCGTCCAGAAACGTTTTGTTCAGGCGTTGGATCTGCCATGGCCAATCCCACACCCTGTTAGCCTGTCAAGACCCACGGTTCAAGTGGGTACTTGATTGCAGCGTGACATTGAATTAATTGACCTGACTAACCACCCGTTCGCCGTTTACCCCCTTTAATGATTCCCCCGCAAAATTTGTGACATAATTGTGATGTATTTAGCCTGATGATGAATAACTGAAAACGAGCTTGTTCGCTACATAGTATTTTAGATGTGATTTCCTCACTGATATCTGTATCATTCAAAGTAAGTATGAAATTCACAGTGTTCATCGAAGATGTCAGGTAAACTTGTTCTTGAATGAAAACCGCAGTTTTGTAGAGTTTACCTCACCCGTAATGAAAAGCAATTGCAGTAAAGCACCAAAAGTCAAGGATGAGTTTTTTGTATCATTAATGATTTTTTGGTCGCCATAAATGTCGCATAAGTAGTTGTATCATAAACTTGGTAATCAGAGTCCTGCATACGATGCATAACTGAGTTTGAGCATGCCAATATACCCCCAGATTTAAATAGTTAGCTATCCGTGCTGAACCAGTGGTTCACCAGACTAAGCAAACTGTTCATAAAATGCAACTGAAATGTTGCCTACCGACGGCATAAACGTGATAGAGATCTCTTAAGGATGACGTAAAATTTTATAAGGTGAGAAACAAGTTTCGTGGACGTTAGTCGCATTTCAACGACTAAATTTTAATAATTGGTCACAATTATCTATTCCAAACCAATGTCTGTTTGTCCTACGCCTTTTTGGGAAAAACTCATTAGATGATATACCGTAAACTCCGGGCCCACCATAAAACTTCTTTTGTCAATACAGCTTACTCTGTTAGAGTTCATCACAAGAACATTTGAATTAATTTGCTTTCTCAGAAATTGCTCCAATGAATTCCGCTTTTTCAAGACTAGTGTAAATGGCACTTTTTGAATGCAAGCAGCTTTGAATAAAAGAGACTCCATCGTTTGACAATAAAAGGAGGTCCCACGAACGATTTGATTCACGCAGGTCAATGTGTTGCTAACTGTACACAGATCCTGCGGGTTAACATTGGGTGATTTCTAAAGTAATGTCGTATTACAAGTTGATAACACAATTTCTCTAGTGAAGATTAAATCTGTAAAACGATAGTGTATATGGTGTTTCACGAATATATATAGCAAGGCGTATAAAATGCGTGGGAGATACAACTAATCACAGATACTTAACACACTAAATTCAATTACTGATAAGTAGTTTGGCAGATTTGATAATTTAGAAGAGATCCATTTGCGAACTATCTGAACTTCGGCTGGATTTGAACCAGCAACAGAATCACCATGCCTAAACGTGGCATGCGATCTACCCGAATCCAGCTGAAGTCCAGATTTTTCGTAAATGGATCTCTTCTTAAGCACTAAATTCGCTCGTTCACGGACGGGTTTCATCCTTTTCTATTTCATTTGGTGACCAACCGGGCGGACTATGGCTTAATTTTGGAACACAGAAGTTGTTTATTCATAACTCGTTTAGGCCACTTCTGTGATACATGAGTTCGAACGCCGACAAAATCAATTGTATGGACTGGTTATTAACAAACGCGTTGGATTAAGCCAGAAAGCTGATTCAAACTATCGCCGATATGGTCACATTTGTGTTGCACATGCAAAACAGAGCTGACATTGAAGAATGATAGCATGGTTCCAGCAATGCTGTTGAAACTGTCCTATATCTTGTTGATTCAGTCCAAGCATTCAACCGATCTAATACATTAATAAATGTAGTTTGGCAGATTTGATAATTTAGAAGAGATCCATTTGCGAGAAATCTGGACTTCGGCTGGATTCGAACCAGCGACAGAAACACCATGCCCACACGCGGCAAGCGCTCTACCAGCTGAGCTTCCGGCGTGGCTTCGTAGCTCAGCTGGTAGAGCGCTTGCCGCGTGTGGGCATGGTGTTTCTGTCGCTGGTTCGAATCCAGCCGAAGTCCAAATTTTTCGCAAATGGATCTCTTCTACATTAATATATGTTTCGTAAACAGAATATTAAAATTTTGAGATTGACTTGCTCCACGTTACTCATCTGAAGTGCTTTCTTGTATTTTAACGTACTAAGCTTGAAAGCACTCACGTACAATCTGGCTGCAACAAGATAGACTTTAGTATCCGGAAACTTCATGAAATTGGGCGATGAAGGAAACGGATATAACTGGAACGAACAATCGTAAAATATGACTTCAAACTTTAGGGGAGAAGTAACCGCGAATTAATTAGTCGCAGATTAAACTCGAACAAATACAGACATAGCCGGTCCAAGAACATCAAGTTATCAAACAGCTGAACTACGCCGGCAGCTCAAACCCTTACATTTGTTGGGGCGCTTGCTGCTTTTAGATATGTTGTTTATTTTGCTAGTTAACGTTCAGCCGAGGTTCATGGGTTTTACATGTTAGTCATGTCTGAATTGCTTAAGTAGCTAACCCATACACGACCACCGATCTTTAAGATCATAATATAAAATGATTAGAGGTCGTGCACCTTTCCACTTAAATAGTAGTTTTGTGCCAGAGTTCCGCGACTGCATCAGTGACAAACAGAAGTAAACTATTTGTTTGTTGATACAACGCACGATAATACAGCTAACATAAATAACGCATAGGCAACACATCATGGATAATGCATCACGTTATCTGCATGCACTTGGCGATAAAACAGTGAGTACCGCCGGTTCTAATGTTGAGTTTCCATTCCAGATTACAAGCCCAGAGTGATGTGTCAGCTCCCACAATCACAGGTAGCCTGGCAGGTAATGTTGTGCGGTAGATAAGCATCTGAAGTATAGTTGCCCCTTAACTGTGTTGCCTCGACTTCTACACTTTTTCGATTGAATATTTTGAGCTATATTTTTTTCCACCTGTAGTTCTTTCCTTAACATGGTTTAAATTTTCAGTTCTGGGAGCACGACTACTTGAATGGGGATTGTCTGGTTCAACCATATTCCTTTAGGCTATCTTCACTGGGTTATAGCATTCTAAAATGTTTGTTCTTGTACAGCAATGTTTTAAACGCGCTTTTTAAATGTCTATTGAACACAAGTTATATTTATTGAAAAAACTGAGGTAAGCTGCAGAGAAAGACAAAGCTGACACTAGAACGTAAGTGTTAAGTAAGTTAAGGACTGATGAAAGTTTGATTCACTTAGAATGCATACAAGCAATTATGGTTAAAACTGTCACTAACAGTTCCGTCGTTGTCTGGTTCATTGATATCCTATGGGAGTTATGTAACACAAACTGCGAATGTGCTGAAAGATAACTTCATTGAAAGTAATATATCTGGAACTTGTATTTACGTACGCAATGCTGAGACACTGGGCTTCTATAAGAAACATACGGCTGCTTGCTGCCCTACGGGCGCAATAAAAAAGGTAAGTGTAAGATTGATTTTCACCGTTCACTTCACGGAGACCGGGCATGTAGTGTGCTCAATACTTGATTAGTTACACTCAGCTTTCGATATATTTCGCCAAAATGATGTTCGATCAACCAAGTTTCATGTGCATCTTTACGCCCACACAACCTTGCCGCTTTCAAAACACACGCATATTTGCAGAATGAGCTGCCCAATGAGACACGTATTTATTTCTCTTGCGCAGGCCAGAGTTCTCGCCTTGATACCCAATAACTCTATGTTGCCCGAATATCGTTAGGCAAACCCTCTCTATACCTTAGTAATACGTTCCTCCAAGTGTGACTATTTAAGATGCTGCCACACTTTAAGAAATGACAAGTTCACCTGAAAGTATATTCAGAGTTCTGTATTTATGAAATTCAAAGTTACCACAAAGGTGGCTCATGCGATTTCATTCACTGATTGGGCAAGTCATTTTGAAGAGTCAGTATTGCGGTACACTTTGAAAAGGTGAGTAAGACCTCAACTGTGGCTGTGATAACGTGATCTGAAGAAACCTACCCGGTGAGCCGACCAATACTGGATGTGAATGCGCCTACCACAATCCCCGTTAGTGTGGACTATTTTTACAAACTGGCAGTATTTCTGCTTTTATCGGTCCGTCCCTTGAATCCATAAGAACTGCATGCAGTTTATTGAACGAATGAAGGTCAAGCAAACGTCACATGAAATTCATTCATGCTTTCGCCACTCCGAGACAAGCAACAACAAGTGCAAATTATAAGACGCTCCGTGCATTCCAGGTTTACATCTATTAAGCTGACACATATATTTAAAAGTATACCAAGTCGTAAACAAATGCAACGTATCTTACAAGCTTACGATACTTGTGCAGCAATGTATCGTTAAAAATATCGCGCACAGTTCATCCAACCACTGGTTTATGTGGAGAAGAGTTTTCTGGAGGTTTCCAGTAGGTACTTCTGATAGGCATCGAAAAAATTTCAAATGGAAAGAGCTGCTTCAGTAAACGAGCTAAATTTTAACCCTCGGTTTGTTACTACGCCTCAGCAGTTCCTGCATGTTCTCACGTCCAATGCGTCAATGGCTTTAGTCTGCCAGAAACACTTAGATTAAGCAACACCGAACTTCGGTATGTTGGTATACATTTAGCAAACTTGTGACTTGGTAGCTATTCGAGGGATGTCGTTTAGAAGAACAGTACACATTAGTGCGATCCCCGAACACAGCTGGTTACGAGGGTTTACATGCGATGGTCAATCGCCATGTTTGACTCGGCAAGTCAAAAACTGAGCCTCTGTCTTTCACACGAAGTGACGTAACAATTACGTCTGTCAACACAACAAGTGTGACAACACTTACCACTACCTGAATCGCCGAACTAACAGTTGAAACATCTGTGCAGCTTTGTGCGAAATTATACATTTATCATGAATTAATGAAAAAGTACATTTCGTCTAAACTAACAATTATGCACTTCCGCTAATCAAATTTTCCCGGTGAATAGTAGGAAGCTGACGGATGTAATTTGCCTTATGGCAGGAGGAATACAACTACAAGTGAGAAGGGGCTAATATTGTGAACTGTCCAATTTTGTTAAAGTACGCAATCAAGTATAAAACTTCTTCGGTAAATGGACATATTGGCCAATCTCACACGGAACCGATGCATCCAGGTACCAAGTTGTCTTGGCAAATAATAAGCACTAAAGCTTTTGTATCTGGTTTGTTGTTCTGTTTCGCAGCGCCCGTCAACTTTCACTGATTACTGCAGAGAATGAAATGTAGGAACTGCACTCAGTAAATAGATTTAACCCAAAGCTTCTTTAGGATTCCATTTTCGAATTCGTTAAGTTCAATGCGTTCTAATCGTTTCCTGATTGGTGTATTAAATTTAATATGTTGTACTGATAATTGTCTAGCAAAAGCCATTAGCACAACGGTGAATAAGAATGTTGTTCAAATTATATATCAATTCCATTTCAGCGTTATGTTGAACCATACAGCAGGCACGAGGATTCTTGTATGTCTCGAGCCGAATTCATGCTTCTAGTCCGTTACATGCAGCCGAACATGCTATGGTAAGTATGATCTGTTACAAGACACTTCCCACCAGATTATAGTCATAGATCGAATGTATACTTGAGACTCAGATGTAATTAGGGAAGTAAACATTGATCACTGAGGGAACAGAGTATAGGCAAGTTTAAATGTTTTTCATAATGCGCTACCGGCAACCTGTCTTCTACTTAAAAGACACTGATTATAAGCCTACTGTTACCCAGCTAAAGAGTGTGTTAGAACATAAGTATACTTGTCTGCTTATTACAAATTTCCGTTACTTCAAATCGTAAATACCTACAGCAAATGCCTGTGGGACTCCAGCAAAATTTGTTCCAGCGCTCATTGTGTAATCGTGGCATTTCGTCATCCTGTTCAAGTCTGCCAAGGTAAAATAATTATTTCAGGTCTGAAATCATTAGAGTTAGCAAAAACCTTAATATTACCTAAAAGGGAACTTGATTGCTCAAATAAATTTGCACGAGTTGATGCAATTTTCGTCAACAGTGTGGCAGTCTTGTAGATTTAAGAGAGACAACTGCGGCTGTATTTGATCCATCAGCATGTACTTTCACCTCAATGTAACATATGCTGTAGCGGTATCGCGTAATGCTCATAAATCACACAATTTGCTCAACTTGTTACCTGTTTCATTGTATCGTGATGAGTTCATCAAGTGCTCATTCGATAAACTACACTGGTTGAATGGTTTGAGATGTAAGTAGTAGGTGATTCGAAGTAAAATGAACTGAACTTCGCCGAAAGATCATCGAGTTTTCTTCTTTACCGTGGAATATTCCGCGAATTCCTTCCTTCCTTCAGTTTCGCGCTTGTAACAGATAAGCTGTAATGCAACTTCTTGTTACAGCTTTTAGTTAGTTCGACGGAAATATACAATACTGATTAGTTCTAACAATAGCAAACCCCGAGTATTGTGCCTCATTTTTTGAAATGGCTAGCCAAAATCTGTGCGGAAAGATAAAGGCTGCAATAAATTTTGCGTGATGTTCAATTACAACTCGGAATGCGTTTGGAATAGATCAGTGAGTCGTATATTTGAGAAAAATAGCTAGAACCAATTTCTTTGGTATCTCCTGCAGGAAACGTTATCAGTGAGTTGAAGTAGCTGTGACAAACATCATTTATAAGTTACAATATATTGTCCACTACTCATAAAAGTTACCAAGTTACGTTTGTATTTCTAATCATTATCGCATCACTTTTTGGCATTACGAAGTCAATGTGAATAGTAACGAGTTTGTCCAAAAATTAGATATTTCGACGTGTAACAACAGTGGCGGGAATGAATGCAGTAGATCTTATGTTGACCGACTTTCCATTCCTTGTGACCACAAAAACAACCGTGGATTATTTCATGATTTTTATTTTAAGTTTGAAACTAAGCGGCCAACTTCGCTTTTGCTGCGGAGTGAAATCAGGATGAACGACTCTGTAGTCAACAATTCTTCATTGTAGAAACTCATACGTTTATTAACCCGGCCATAAGTTCTGCAAACGTTGCTCACGACTTAACAGTTGCCAGTAGGATTATACAAATTTCGAAGTTTGTGCTAAACTCTTGCACAAACTGTAAACTTCAAACGTTGCGTATGTATAACCTATGAGATTCGGGTGCTTTTCAGTATGACTGGATATTCCAAACAGCTTCCCTTTAGAAATTAGAAAGTTCTAATTAATTACTGATGGAAGTTTCCCGATAAACTCATTATACCTTTGTACAATTCAGTACACGTTAGAGTACTTGTTACAGAAAGTGCTCCGCAGTCACTAGTCGAAATGTTATTGGCTACATTAAAGAAAATTTACCGAAAATCAAGTCTCATCCCTGGATGAAATATCGCTGTATTTTCCAAACTGTGCGTGAATTCCTATATACTAATTCCACCTTTCACTTGCAGAGGTCCGTCTTTTAACAGTCAAGTTATATGTTATTACTAAACAGACTTGCAAGAGACTGCTGATTAAGATTTTCTAAAACCTGTCGAGGAGTTTCTCAATAAACTAAACCCAAATCGTTTAAGGTAAGCTTTGGAAAACATTGCCGCATCAATCCAATTCATCACGTTTACTTTAAATGAATGATCGCACTGACCAGTTTCATAAAATTTAACATGAAAGGACACGAATACACACAATATAGAGTATAATATATCATACAACACATTATCAACTCCAGAAGAAGTTTATGTGATCAGGATATTAAGTTTTTTAATCCGACAGAAGCTTATGCATGTCTGTTAGAACTAGAAATATATCGCCTACATTAATCTGTGCAATTGTCGTCCTATGGAATTTAAAACTGAGTGCAAGCATATCATCATATATGTAGGAGTTGTTGAGTATGGTCTAAAATAGTTAACCTAAGCACTGTCTCCTTCAGCACTATTGGGCTTCATTAGAACTCAAAATTATTTACAAAATAAAATTTTACCTAACATCAGTTTAACAATCAGGACTGTAATCCCATGATTGTACGTATCAAAACTATCTTAGTTCAAACATTCCGTACACTAAACTAAGCCTTGATTTGTTCAAACTGAATTCTGCCGAAACCCACAAACTGACACCAAAAGGCTCTCGAATATGAGAAAATGTTTACTAAATTTAAATGAAGCAATGAGGATTGAAAACGTCCTGTACCTCTAAAATGATTCCAGCACCACCCTTTTATTTCTTCACTAGGCGTACATCCTACTAAATCAGACTAGTAGTCTTCCCAAGACAGCGTGTTCCATTACACTGAGCAGATCAAGTTAAACGGCACGTCCTTGTTGCTACCATCTATACAGTTACTTCATCGGCAGTTATAATACTGCTGTCGTTATGACAATGTCATAACGCTTTGTTTGTCCAGCATCTTCATTGGATTTTGAAAACTAAAGCTAAATGTAAATTGAATTTAAACAGAATTACTGGGGGGGAAATAAATGTTTTCCTTATCGTGGGATCTCACATTTTCCTCATATTTCCTAACGGTTTTTCTCCCAATTTTTGTCCGATTTCTTTTGGTTTTCTAGTGAGGCTGAACTGCGCAAAAAGATATCCGAAGAAGACAAATCTAACACAGGAAAGATTACTGCAAAACAGTTGAAAGAACTGTTAAAGGGATGCACTACACGTCTACGACCAGAACAGTTGGAGAACTGGCTCAAAACGAACCAGGATAAAGATGGAATAGTAAATTACGAGGAGTTTTTCAAGTCTACAAGGAAACAATTATGAAAAAGTGACTAGATCAAACATTCATTTTACCTGATAAAAGTGTTATTATTTTCATCGATTTTTATATTTCAGATTCATTCAAAATAAGGACTCTATAGTAATCTATTATCCTGTAGTTACCACTAGAAGTCGCAGCACACAACTTCTCAAGTCGATCAAAACATTACCCACATAATAAGTAGCTGTGTTGGAACCCGATAATATTTACATTTTAGTTTTATACATAAAATAGAAAGATTCTGAAAGTACATGCCCCATTTTCACACAATCTAGTCTCGAAAATTTAGTGAAAACATTGTTACATGCATCGAACAAACTAATGGATGATACGGAGAAGATAGAGAACGTTGGCAAAGGCACGTTAAGTACACCTCATAGAAACATCTAGAAAAAGTTCGCTGGCTTTGATACAAGCAATTTAAATGACTGATAAAAATTAGTTCAACCAGTAGTAAAATAGGAATGGGTATTGATGGTGATAAGAATGGTAGATATGGTCGCTGTCAAAGTGGGCAACGTTTAATCGAGTCGTCATGAAGCAGACCTGAATTTTGAACAAATAGAGTAAGTAACCACATTTTTTGATTTTATTAACAAGATGATGTACAAAATAGAGCATGCGAATTCCAGTGGACAGCTTAAAAAATTCAACTCTGCATGGTGTGAATGTAATGTCGAAAACAAAAAAAATGATGTGAACTTACACAAACGAACAACTAGGACGAAACCATTGTAGTTAGAAGAGAGTAAGCGATCATTCTCCTTGAAATTCTGGCCATTTCAAATTAAGTTTGTTTTTTGAATCTAAGCTAGGTAGTTTGTAAGCAAGCTTCCCAAGGTAGTATGCTCCAGACAAATCGATAGGCAAGTAGACTTTTCTACTTCATATTCGTGAGCGCACTTTGATGCAAAATTCACGCAAAATTTTTCAACAAGTATGAAAAACAAATTTACAAACATTACAAAACAAAAATGTCCACAGGTTTTTAGGCCGAAGTAAAAACTTGTTTTCAGTTATGTTTAAACTTGAAGTAATGGAACAATGTCGAATGCCAATTTGGCATCTTGTTATGAAGAGATAAATCGATAAAGCGCTTGTAATTTCAAGCAGATTAAGATGAAATATTAATAATGTTAAGTGCGAAGCCAAATCTTTTGCTGAAAGTGTTAGCAAAAGTGATTATGTAAGCAAATCTACCGTTTGGAAAACAGTACAAATGAAACAGTCCCATATACGCATTGCGTAAGCTTAAAAAGATAAAAGTGAAACGCAGACTCATGTGAAACCGAACTGTGATCGATTTTTCCAAAGACGCATAATGTGATATTTTGCTGATTTCAATTAACATCTCAATAAAAAATAATGAGATGTTTTTGAATTTAAGTAATAAGTTTCTTGTATGTAACCGGGAGTCAGCTGTATGAAAACTAATCAACGTGGAAATTTGTCCATACGATGAACATTTATGACCCCATTTTGAAGAAAGATTAACTATACTGATGAAACAATCATCTAAAAGACTGGTATATGCACTTTGTTAGGCAAGATTATTAAAATTATAGCAGAGAAACGAACCCTCGTATTGTTCCACTCTCACAAGTGAATAAGCTGTCGAATAGTCCCCAGTCAAAGGCCTCAAGAACAGTAATACATTCTGGTGAGTAGTCGGAGATTTGGTTAATTTCAAGTTGAACATCACCCACAATTGATCGCAGCTGTCGCATTCCCATAGACTTTCCAGTCGACCCCTTGCGAGAAGATGCACTAGACTCGAGTTTCGCTCCCAGTAGAGCAGCTCGTCAGTAGTGCATATCATCGCCA
>JTDE01000421.1:108173-165083 GCA_014338405.1 Paragonimus skrjabini miyazakii | reverse complement strand
GGGACGGGTGGGCAACCGAGTCTAAATGTGAAATTTCCGAGCTCCTGGCGTGGCTTCGTAGCTCAGTTGGTAGAGCGCTTGACGCGTTGAGGCATGGTGTTTCTGTCGCTGGTTCGAATCCAGCCGAAGCCCTGACTTCTCACAGTTGGGTCTCATCTAAACTTGTTTGAACTTGTCAGAATGGTCTACCCTTGAGAGGGCCTTGACTAGAATTCCGGTCACGCCTTCATGAGGCAACCACTGCGCCAGTGATCTCACACTAGGCACGGATGAATCATCATATATAATTTGGTTTTATTAAAAGAATTCCTATTCTCCCACATTTTTATCTGGAATTTTGAAAGCAATCTACTAAAATCCGTTGCAACTGTAGAGGTATTTTCTTCTGTCTCCGGCTTATAGAAACCTATTTCGAATTCATCATGAATTTCAGAACCGATCAAGTAGAGCTTTTAGAATTTCGAATCTTTGAGTGCAAAATTATTTGTTTGTCGCTAAATGACTTACACTTTACTGAACATTTTTTGACTTACTATTGGGTATCTGGCTCAATAACCCTGAGAACTTCGGTATAATCTGAACTTGTAATAGTGGATGCCATGCACATCATATGGCACGTAACCAGCGACCATACCGGACACTATATCTTACCATAATAGCGATTCAGTTATGTCAGACATGATAAACGTATACCGACCTTGTACGTCGTTTGGCAATGAAAGACGGCAATTTGAACTAACTGGAAGAAAATAATTCATATCGAGAAGTACATTCAGCAATGTCTTAATTTCGAAGTGTTTTACACAACAGCTAGTGGGTGACTGAATTAATTGGACTAATTATGAGAGTGTGATTGAAAAAGTTGGCCTCGACCAGTTGTGCATTATTTAGATCTAATGATTATACTGGTCAACTGGTTAGTCTTTCGACACACCCACAAATAAACCTTTGTATTTCGTTAGATCTTAGAGCTCAATGTGAGAAACGGTAAGATGTTAAGCAAAAGTCGAGATTGTATTAAAAACTACCCTCAACAAAGCTGATATTAAAAAAACATGTAGCGGAACGCATATGAGCTTTGTCATGTAAAACAGCGACGAAATTTCTAGGTTATCCTTCGTAGTTTCCACTAGGATGGGTTTTTCAAAACACCTAAAGTGCGACTAAACGCCGCTGTTGAGTAGCGTGAGCGGCGCTACTGAGATTATTCTGTCATGTTTACATGCAGATTCGTTTTCGCAGTCTCATTTCTCCAACTGTTCTTTCATTTCTTCACTATTGTAACATGCAAGCCGGCCGTCTTTACCCTGATTGTCCGTCACACTTACGGACCGACTTTGGAGCAACGTGGAGACACCGGGTGACAGCGTTCTTCCGAAGTAGGGGTTCTAACAACAGTCCTGAAGGAAGAAACAATACAAACACCCATGAGTTAAAGGCCCAGTAAGCCATGCACACAACTTACGCAAGCGATAACTAAAACGGCAACGACACCATGGCAGCACGCCCCGTCACCAATTCGTATTCAGCTCGTGCGCGCCTGCCAGTTTCGATCGCGCATTACACCATGTTTACTTGAAGGTTGCCATGAGTTAATTTAAACAAAAATACCTGCGGTTGCATTCTAATTTAGTTTTTGTTCATGAAAAACAAACCTGAATACCACTGAATTTTTGAAAGCGGTAACATGGAGCCTCAGGTTATTTTTGTAACACTGCAGCTAATCTTCAGAACAGCTGCAAAAGTTGTCAACGGTTGATTGAGGTACACATTCCTGCTAGTACATGATCCACATTGTGGTATCCAGGTTAATGACTTCGTGACTTAGTGCGGTCCAGTCGGCGCATCCTACTGGATGTCACATGTACAAACACACGTGTTGGCAGAACAACAGAAAAACTTGTCTTGTCACATCAGTTTTAAGCTAGGTAAACAGCAGTCTTTGTCGTTGATAGGGTTCTGATGTACGCGGTTTATTGTAGGGCTAATCTTACAAGTATGACAGCCTGAATTGGATTGCAATAATGCATCCAGGATGGACTTTTCTTCTGAGCGATGTGCTGCGGAACACATTTTCAAAGCAATCCATACCAAAAGATGTGTTCACATTAACGGCGCCCTAATGTGCAGCTTACTGTAGCTAGACAGGGGCTAATATGTATTTGAGACAAGGGTGAATGAACGGTTCTTAGTTATTGACATTGTATGAAATCTTAATAGCGTTATCGAAAGTAGCAGTAGACTGAAGTCTATAAGGGGAAGTCCTAATTGTAATAAACATTTCTTCGGAATAAAAAAATCCTTATATTTTGCATTTTTACTTGAAAACACACTCAATTTCGAAAACTTAAGCACTGACCTGATAAACTGTCGACAGGAACAAAATGTCCATACGTGGCAAACGCTAGTTCAGACGTACTACAAGGTAACTCCGAACCGTTAACTATTTAGAGCCTCCAACTTTGGATTCAGTTACGAGTTTACCCAAGATATTTAGTTTTTGTCTGCCTACTTTCTAACTGAATACGGTCATGAAGAGAACTTTCGACTAAGTAAACCTATGTACACCTCTAAAATGCAGTCAGCAGAACAGGCAGAAATTGTATCCGAAAATGTATTACACCACACGCAGCAATAGTTTAAACATTATTGTCCTCATTGATGACCTGACTGTCCGTTGGTTCAGAATCCTCGTGCATATCGCTGATGTAGCGGTCACTTCAAATTTAGTCTGTGCGTGCTTCATAGTTTCGATCACGCGTTACCTATCTGTAGGACAAAATTAAAAAGTACGGTTTGACACTGAACTTCGAATTTTACTATTTCATGGTCAGTTGTGTGAAAACGTACTATTTTTTAAGTGAGAATGTGTCCCTTTGTTGCAAATCCCCTCCATTCGTCAGGATGGGCTTCGCTAATTTTCATTAAAATGGGTTAGTAGTACTTCTCAATTCTCTGACAAATCCGTGCTTCTTAAACTGTATACCATGCTGTTTCATGACAACCGAATATTTTCTTTGAACCTCTGTTTTGTAGTGCACTTCGTAATAAAAATAGCAAGCTGCCTCTCATGTTCAAGTTTTAGTTGATTCGGTGAGCGATGTTTTGCAATCTGCTCATGTTTCAAGCAATTTAACTGCCGCTACTATTTATATGACGTAGATTTTCCATCAGTGGCCTAACAGTAACTGACTCAAAAGACGACCAGTTTAAAAGTATATAGACCGAAGCTTTTCCGAAATAATCGAAACCGGCTTGGTGCAAACGATTTATGCAAAGCCGGCTCTTCACTCGATGAAGTTTGATTTGTCGGACACATGTAAGCGTGTTTGTCGACAGTGTATATGACAAGCCGGTCTACGGCAGTCTAACAGAAAATGGTATGTGACTTCACCTGAATGTAACACCCAAATTGCTTTATGCTTCAGGAATCGGCTATCTAATTTTTATGAAGTAAGCATGAAGCGAGCATGCGCCAAAACATGATCATATGAAACGATTGTTTGGCACTATCGATTCTGCGTACAACAAGGCTATTGTGTTCTGATAGTTGTCATTGGTTGGAACAATTCATGTGACTTTTAGTCAGAAGTTAAAAGCACGAAGACTCGTGTAAGATATTTAGATCACATTTTCAAGGCAGCCTAAGGTATGTGAAAACAAATAATCTGACAAAACCTTCCTTTACTTCACATTTATGAAACATTTGACATCTTATCGTTTGACCTGTTGCACAACACGAATTGCACACGACAACAATGGTTGACTTACGTAAATTATTTTGCCTACAGCATGGTCGTAAGAAAAATAGTTCAGGATAGCCAACGGTGCTCAATTATTCATCAGAACAGTACGGAACAACATACGCATCAATCAAACACGTACACTTTTTAATTTTGATTTCAAATTTCATCACAGTAAATTGCTATCATCAACTCATTGTGATGTGTGCATCATAGCAAGGGTTTTCAGATGTCACTGATGCGGCAACTATAAGAAAGTCTTTATCTTTAGTTACAGAAGTCCAAGTTATCGAGCTTTACCCGAGAGCAAACTATTGTTTTCGAAAAGGTACGATACAGCACCCTAAATGTGACAGAAAGACATGTGATTTATAATGTGAAATTGTATTACAGAAAAACAGCAAAATTTTCTTCAGACAAGTGAACAGTTAAATCTAAGATTTGCTCCAATTGTCTCTCGGTTAGTTGCTGATATCAACCTGCTAAGCTTGAATATTGTACTGACTCTTGAACACAATGAAGCCTAATATTAAATTCTGTCAAACAGTGTTCAGTTTTCACTGTTCTGCATAATGAGAAGAAGGTCGATGACACAACTGTTTAAGTCGCATGACTAAACGTCTTTTTGAACTTATCCGTAATTATCATCCAGGTTGAGTAGGCAGTGGTGTCATTAAGACAACCATCAGCGTGAGTATGACGCATCTTTTCGATTCACGTTGTACCCTCAAGAAGACTGCTTTTCATCCGCTTTATCCAATCAAAGGCAGACAGTCAAAAACCATGCGACAGCAACGTCTGATATAAAACCGTTGTCTATTTGGCTTGATGATGAATAACGGGAATGGAACTTGTGCACCACACTGTGTTCGTCGACACTCTGTTCATATGGCCATTCTGGAGAGAACTTGAAGCTTAGGGGACAACGAGAGGTATATATTTGAGAACCACCTGTCCACTTATTAGTAAGCATTATACGGCAATCACCGAGTTTAAGGCAGAGACTCTGGTTACACGCCATTGTAAACTTTGGCTAACAGCCGTCATCTGTATTCATTATGTGATTTTCAACACAGTGTCTAGTCATTTAATATTGGGTGAAATTGAACAGTTGGCTGATTGTATTCAATTGAGTTTGCAGATTAAGTAAAGCAACCTAATCGTATATGAGTCTAAAGTTTAATAACGAAACGTCACATGATTTTTAACAGGGGCAATCTAGGTATTTCAAGCTCCAACTAGGTAGTAACAGGTTTGTGTTCACGTTGGTTATTTGTACGAGTTATAGCAACCAATTCTGGCATAATTGTCCGGCAGTCCGATAGTCTGCTGTTAAATGAGGTGTACAAAGCCTTTATCCATAGGATTAAAAGGGATATGCAACCCTCCTGCACATTTAAAAAACTCTACGGCGGGCATTGTACCTACATCCTTCAGCAAGCAAAACGAGAACGAGAGACGTTTGTTGTGCTTTCCGGTTGTGGTGTTATGGTGTTTGGTAAAGAGATGTAATGAAATTCAGCATTGTTTATACACGTTTTGCTTCACAGCTTTCGTATAACACATGACGATGTCTTCGTTAGCCACAGCAAACGATGAACGTAACATGGTTGATGTTGATATTATTGTGAGCTTTTTTAGACAGTACGTTACACATATTGGTGTGTACTCACCAATTATGTAACAATCGCTATGGTAACGCCCATGTGTGCGTCATGTGACGAAGTTTTACAATTTTTAGTGCCGTTATTTTGATACACGTACATATCGCATCTGAAGTCTGGAATATGACACACAAGCTGAATTAATGACGTGTGCCTTTCACAATTCCGCTTACAACGCAAATTTGTATGACACAATCAAACCAGTCAGACCTGTCGGGACGTATCAAAAATACTTCCGCAAGAAGTGCGAGATGGAGTTCCTTAGAAGTTACAGAGGTCATCGAATTCTGATGGTGTCATCGGCCCATACCGCTTGGCGCAACGCTAATATAGCCTTGAAACCACAACTATCCTCAATTTCACTCCTTCTTGAAGATCAGTTGATATTCAAATAACAATAATCTCCATATTTAACTTCAACTTTAATAATCAGTGATCAAACCGATGTTGAGTAGACTGGGTGAAATTGGCGATGTGGACCTGTCTGAGACGTCTTCATTTGGGGGTTATCAATTGCAGTTAACGGACAATAATTTCATCTCCCTTAAGTCGTAGCTACTAACAGATTGGATTCAGCACAACGGTGTGCGTATTCAATTATGGCCTGTCTAAGGTATTACACGATGGTCAACGCTACCACTTACCGTGAATATAGGCCTGATTTGAAAGGCTAAACACTGCAAGGATTAACTGCAACAAAAGTGAAGGCCGATTGGGTATTAACTGGATACATTGCGATTGGGTGAGACATCTAATGGCCAAGGCAATTGAAGCGATGGAACATAGATTTTCTGTCCATACAAGGTTGGACTACTTAAGCGGATAGCAATGGCCTCAGCAGTGGCCAACACTCCCCGGCGAACGAATTTTGACCTGTTCGGTGGAACCCTGTAGATGACAGTCAACGATCGGTCCTTGTTGAACTGATGATCGCTGTCAGCCAGATAACCTAAAATCGCACTCGTGATTGATTTTCTCTCACCTGTCCCGATCCATGCTGGATGATGTTCTCTGATTCTTCTAGACAAGCGCCGAGTCGTACGACCCACGTAGTTTGCTGAACAATCCCAAACGAACTAGTAGATCACTATAGATGAGTTATGGACCGACATTTTATCCTTCAGATTTAGAGTAATCATGGGTGAACTGGTGAATGAGAAAATCAGTCTGGCTGCGTTAAACGTTCTCTTAAACGAACGGATAGGTCTATGGGTCAGTGAGTCAGCCAGCGTATCTCCTCTGTATGGCGGTCGTATGAACGTGGGCTGTTTATCAACTCCTTGATTCCTAACCGATGCTTGAACCACTTTCATATGTTTGGTCACAAAATTGTCAAGGTAGCCACCCTCTTATAGAATATGGGTCATAAAATATGGCTCGTGTTCCTCTGCTGTATCCGCCAAGAACTTGGCCAGGTTACGTTTGTGTTTCAACTGAGTAAAACCATAATGATTACTGCATTGGCCCGATCAAGTAGTCTTCCGATAAACGGAACGTTTCAAACTTCCGTCAATCCTTCTACTCAAAGAGACATCCAGGATATGGAAAGACCCATCCGTTTCCAATTCTGAGGTGGAACTGATCAGCGGATGTGCGCAGTCAGCTATGTTGACAGACGAATCTGTGATAGCGAGTATATCATCAACATAATGTCTGTAGAAAGCCATTTGATTTATAACAGTGCTCAGCACCGTTCGTTCCAACTTGCTCATAAGAACATCTGCCAGTAGTGGCCCTAATGGAGACCCCATTGCCACTCCATCAATTTGTCTGTAAATGTCACCACTAACAATAAACTGTACGTTGTGGGTGCATTTGAGAGGCCATTCCACCAAAATGTGCTATTGACAAACCGATCGGAATGTTGTCGCTTCCAATAAAATTGCACAAGTAATCTATTATTTCTACTAGTTCTACTTTGGTAAACATGGATGTTAAGTCAAAGGAACACGTGATTTTATTGTCGACACGAATTGTACCAACTGAATAAAGTGCCTGTCCACAACTCATCTATGGTGACTCACACGTTCGTTTGCGATTGTTCAGCTAACTACATGAGTTGTACGACTCGGCACTTCTCTAGAAGAATCAGAGTCTTCAGAATCTTTAGTTGTACAAATTTATGGATAATCTGTTTGGTGTAAAACTACCAAATTGTCGCGCCAACTGAGGAAGTTTTCGTCAACTGAATAAAAGTGTCCTGCGTTATAATGGTGCTCTTGAAGTTGATTTTCTTCGCGATTTCCCAAATGAGCCCTTCTTCAATCATTGGCAGCGGTTAAATGTTAATTTGTGTTCATTGAAATTGACGATGTTTACTTCTTATGTGATGTGAAAATCTTTTCCTAGTGTCTGTTGGATTTTAATGCTTATCCGACGGAATCAGATCATTTTAGTTATTCGTCTCCAACATTGACTAGCCGTAAATCTTGCAAAACACATTAGTTACAACTGCTCTCTCGCGGGATTAGAATCGTTGTGAATTCAAGGAAGGATGCCAAAGGCAAGGTGTACCCTCTTATGTATCTCGCATCCAGTTTGTTAAGCGTTTTTTGCTTTCGTAGTTTGTACACGCATTTGAATACAATCTTTGTGTTTCACGCACTTCCACGTGATCTTTCTGCAGTTCAAAAATGGCTCATGTCAAATTGCTGCAACAAGAATTTGATGCCGTTGACAAGAATCGAGATCGGCACTTGAGTATTAATGAAGTCATTGACTTTATGAAAGCATTCGGCTTCAAGGAATCGCAAGCAAAGGTTGGTTTTAAACGTCTCAAGAACCGAGTACACAAATAAACCATCAGAAAGTGATTTCCATAAGTTCATTTATGTGCAACATCATAAAGTTTACAGGCAGTTTTACTCTCTGTTTTTTATACACTAAACATCGAACAAATGGTTAGCACATGTTTTTCTGTTAAAGTTTCATATGTGTACTGATTACAGAAGGGCAGCAAACTATGGAATTTCTCATCGCTTTGCTTTACATACACCATATGAACGATAACCGTGCTTTTTTGCAGCAAGCTGAAGATACAAATGACACGGAAGTGTTAGTAATCAGTTGTCACACTATAGGTAAAGTCCTCAGTGGTCTGGGAAAGGAGGCCTTATCAGTCACAGACATGACAAATCAATAAAGAGGTATGTGTGTTGGAAGTTCACCTGGAGTGGCCCGTATGCTTCCTTGACAGGCTTTAGACTGAGGGACAAAAATCAGGCTTTAATTCAGGCCTAGTTTACTGGAGGATGATGCGCATGCTTCGAACAGCCCGTTGAAGAAATTCGTTTAACAAGTTTGCATGAAAGTCAATATGAAATGCTATCAATCGACGGACAGTAGTAAATTGAACCACTAAAGTCGAAACAGAGGAGATCTACGTTGAACCACTCTCCGTAGGTAATAATTTTTCACCCCGAACTATGCAGCGTCTAACCACATCGACTGAACAATTTCATAAATCACAGTATATACTTTTATTCGAAAAACATCAATGCCAAATAGGCCATCTGTTTGCCTGAGTTAGCAGAAATAACCGTCATGTATAGTTAACGTAGACAAAAAGGCTAAACGGAACATTGCTCACAAATGATCGAAGCTATCGCAATTCAAACTGAATTTCCAATCAGGCCGTTGTGAAAACAGGCACTAGAATTCAGTCTTGCTGTTTGACGATCACCTGAATAGGAATCCCAATCAGCTCTAATATGAGATAGAGACTGTGAGAACTACACTATTAATCTCGCATCAGATTGGCTGCATTAACGCATGTAAATGTTCCTCCACTTTTGGTATTTTGAAAGCTTCAATAATATTAGATCAGCTGATAAATATGTTAGACTAATGAAGATTTAAATACGCGGCATTCATGACTGGCTACCAGTAGATTAACGTGAGCATTTGTTATCCCAAACTTAGAGACGAGCCTCAGAAACCTGCCTTTCACTAATTGATGCAATGATCAATGATGACCGTCTTTAATCTTCGGCTCATTCGTTGCATTCTGCTCATCATTCATTTTATAAATATCTCAATAAATCCAACGCTACTCACCGTACAAAACAATGAAGTCAATTAGGAAAAATAACCTGAGCTTTGATGTCTGTGTGATTATACCACAACTAACTATATCGCAGCACGTTAATTGTTAACTCTGCGACGTTTCGGATTATTCAGCACTACGCAGCAGTCATGCATATAGAAAACTACGGATTCCAGATTTGCAGAATTAGGCATAAACTATAGTACAAAAGATTGCTTGCAGATTTTAATGGGTACACGTTTGCTGTACATTTCATAAAACTGTTGAGATGATTAAATCGAGACCTGTGGATAAACCGTCAACCAGGCAATTTCGCATCGAACCGTGGGGGTAAAACTGAGTTCACCTAAGTTGCTTAATCGGAAAGCCTAGAATTAATTCAATTTACAACAAGGATACCAACAAATATCAATGAATGTCCCACCATAAAACAGCTAGCATGTGATCAGTAATGATGTCTTTGAATAACCAAAAGTGAAATATCAGTGGTTTTAAAAGACAATCAAGAATAGACCTAAAGCAAACTGTAGGCGAAACGCATATCGCGACCGGTGAGAACCACTGAGAAGTTGGACGTTTACATATGTGACGGGGATTACAGTATATGCTCAACGGTGAGTTGGATTTTTTCCAAGTTGATGCATTGCACACAATTTTGGCACTATAGGAGCACTCCACCACTCACCAAACTATAGCCTTTTTGTGTTTTATGTTTTTTACATAAATACCTTGACCGTTGGTTTTAATTTCATTCAGCTTAATGAGATTATGAAGGCATTTTCGTTCCGAATCAGAAGGGTGTACGGGAGAATTTACTTGCACAAGAAAACTACTGAAAAAGAAGATAAATGTGCTCAAAAAATTGGCCCAACTTTCAGACATATGAAGTATGGTATTAAACTCTGATTAAAGGCATACTGACCAGTGCACAATGCAGATGCTGCTTTGACAAGTTAGATGTATCAATAGAATTCTGATTAGTTTCAGAGGATCTGGTTTAGACCAATAAAACTGAACACATGCCTTGTATTCATACAGAAAACATTTGTTTTTATAGCTGTAGAACCATAAATTGAAACTAACTGTGGATGTTCTATTGCCATAGGCTTTTCAACCAACCCCTTTCCAATGGGCAAAAGTTTGCGCTACGGACAGACGAATCCCGAGCCCAGTGTTTCTTTTCTAAAGGGCTGACTGAAAAGTTTGTTAGAGTGCGAGTATGTCATCATTTTCAAGTAGCACTCAAATTGCTTACAAATGACTATAAGAATCGTTATATAATCGTTATTCAGCTTCTTGCATTACACCGGATTGTGGAATCCCGCCTAGTAAATATCAATCCAAACGTTTAATATTAATGGAGATTCAGAGTTTTAAAGTAAATTTGGTTTCGGTTCAACAGGAATTTATGAAGGCATATGACAACAACAAAGACGGGAAGATTTCCAGAGATGAGTTTACTGATGCAGCACACAAGATCAAACAAAGTCATGTGAGGTGAGTTTTACAATTGATATCATGTGATACGTGCGTGCAGGAACAGTCAAGGATGGTGATCAATGAACAACGGCACATAACCGGTCTGCTGTTCATCCGTCACCACAGGTATACTCAGTGTATGAATCAACAGCGTTATACGATTACTGCTGAATATGTTTGCATTGAAGGCGGCTTATAAGCGCTCGTGAATAATCCTTATAACTAATATCCTTCTGGCAGGTTGATCAGAGGTATGTGTAGCAGTTTATCTGTTTACAGTGAAATGCGTGTCAACAAGTAGAAAATTATAGTTTGTATACAATTACCTAAGAAAGAAAACGTGACGGAAAGCGTGAGCAAAAGTTTGAACCCCGAGTAAACATGGTCTTTTAATCAAAGCGAATAATTCACTTAACGGTCCTGATCGTGGCACATATTTTTTGATTATCTCTCATTCGTTTTTCTGAAAGAATTTGATTGTGATTGAGTTCCCGTTTAGGTACGTTGAGTTTGAACCCGCTTTCTTACATCAGATTGATTAATATAAACTTTCTCACATTGGTCTGTTATAGTACCCTGCAGGCAGGATGCAGGCAGCTTCATGTATGCTTGTCGCGAATAAGTGACTGCTTGTTAGAAGAAGATTTGGATTGTAAAACATATTCAGAAGCTTCTAGATGTTTCTGACTGCGTTTGCGAAAGATCGGTTCGTGTGTGCAAAGAGTGAATGAGCTTTCGATCCATTTACAATCCATGTAGGAAATATTTCTTTGTACTTGCAAAAACCGTTGTAACACTTCATCCTAGACAAACAAATAGGTTTTGTTCTCAACCTTTTCATTTACACAAAAATCAACTCTTGAACATCATATAACTTTTGCACAACCCATAGCAAGAAACCATTTTTGTACTAAACTGCGTGACATAAAGCTCAGCATTTTTTTACATTACATTTTCTCGTTTTCCTCGTTTTCTAATGTCCTCGAAAGTCAACTCTGCAAATATGTATTCGTTTCAGTGTTCGTCGCTTTAGATTGGTTATCTGTTGATTATTCAACCAAAAATAAACGTCACCTCAAAAAATTTAGAAATCGTATTAGAAGATTCTTGCGAGTTAATTATCAAAATACACAACAGCAAGCAAAAACGTTCTAAAACCTCAGATATGAACCCGATGTAAAGTTGTAATTACACATGATTTTTATGAAGCTTTCATTCATTTCCATCGGTACAGCGAGGCTCAACTACGCAGACTATTTCAAAAGGCGGATCTGAATAAATCTGGTAAAATTGACGAGAAAGAATTAAAGGCGTTCTTGGTGAACCAGCACAACAAAGTGAGCACTCAGGAAGTGGAAAAATGGATCAGAGAACATGACACCAATAAGGACGGTCAACTGAATTATGAGGAATTTTTGACTTTTCTACGTGAAAGAATGTAGTTTATCTTGACACAGATATTAACAAACTTTCTTGTTCTGGATTATAAAAAAACTGTAATGACGTTTTGTCTTGTTATTTCGTCCAGCTGGATTCAACCTGTCAGCTAGATGGGCTCGGCCTGTTCTAGGCTGGAATATATTATTCAAATGACATAATTCTAATATGAAACAGAGGTTTTCTGCCTGAGAAAATATTAAAGTATTGGATGGTGTGGAAAACTGGGTGGTGTTTTAACACATTTAACTAAATGAACTGCACTCACCAGATTACAACAGTCCTATTGTCACTGACATTCCTAACTCGAGCTTATAAAAAATAGTGGCTATAATTATGTTCTGCTGATCAAAGGCTACTGAGTTGAAATCTTCTTTAATCAGCATTTGTTTAAGTCTAGACAGCCACATGCTATGAAAATTTGTGTAAAAGAATATTGTTACTACGTAGCAGATGCTATGTGGTGTAACACAAATAGATTTGTTGTCTACTTCCTATTTAGAAATTTAAAACAGCCACATATTTTCAGTAGCTTGAACAAAACAAGCAGAGGAAGATGAACGTCTGCCTTCTCCAAACATACTCATTACATGAATGACCGACGTATGTATATGAGGCGCAAAGTTTAGAGGAAACTAACGTGGTCTGCTCAGTTTGTGCAGTTCACTGGTTTCAAACCTGTGAAATATACGCGGGGTGTGGTGCAAATGCTGATCATCAGCGTACATTGCATCAGCAACTCCGACCCAGCTGAGCAAAAACTAGAGATGCTCAGGACAACTTTGAGGACTAATAGATACCTCAGGAGGTTTATTCAGCGTACCAGTAAATGAAGGTCTAAAAGCATTAAGAACGACAAGATCCACAAGAAATTGGTATGTGCTGAGTAACTCTTCAAAGAGGATTTGGCGGTGTTGCGGACAACCCAACGAACTCTGTTCACTCAAACTGACTTATAGTGCCGCCACATAATGAGTACTTAAATAGAGGTACAGGTTACCTAAGCTTACCGTCAAAGGGGATCAACTTATTGGCACAATGTGCATGCCAGTTCGCATGTAATTGCAGAGAAATTTATCAAACCATGATATTGAAACACTGAGTTCCCTTGATCAAGATCACCAGTAATGATAGAAGACATACGTCGCAAGATGGTAACATTTCGTTTACTCTATTCAGTCACGAACGTGCAACATTAGATTATATAGGACATGCTGGTGGCAACAACAATAGAAACATTCAACGATTGAGTTTACATAAATACAAAGACTTTTATCAGTTCCAGGGCAGAAAAAGTGCATGAGGCAACAGTTTATGCACACGCAGGACCAGACAGCAAGTATTTATTGACATTTCTTTGGAGAAGGCAAGCAACTTCAGATCCCGATTATGCAACAACACTTGGAACGAATTAATGGAGTCAACTACGTGACCTGTTTCCATGATGTGGTTTGTTATGGATGAGGTCGGATTTTGACTCAGTCGCTCCGTTGCCACTGCCTGTTGCGTCGTGGCGCGCATCAACCTTCCTTTCAAAGGCGATCATATTACAACTGATGTAAGTCAAAAGTTACAATCTTCTCTAACTTGTACATATCCTGCAGCTGAATTACGGTTGCTACTCATAACTAGGAGTGTCGCTCAGCTTATTCATAATCGTGTCTTACCAAAATGTGCTATCTCACATGTAATCTATCAATTAACTTGCAGTTGCGGTGACGTCTATATCGGCAGAACAGATCGGTGCCTACGACAAAGAATGCCTAAGTGGTTGGTGCGCGCCATGACGCAAGAGACAATGGCAGCACAGCGAGTGAGACGAAATCCGACCACATCCATAGTAAAGCACATCATGTAAACAGGTCACGTTGTTGACCCCGCCAACTCGTTCCAAGTGTTGTTGCGTAACTGGAACCCGAAATTGCTTGCCATCTCCGAGACAACTTTAGTCAATACTCGCTGTCCGGCCTTGTGTGTGCATAAACTGTTGCCTCATGCACTTTTTCTGCCCTGTAACTGATAAAAGTCTTTGTATTTATGTAAACCCAATCATGGATTGTTTCTATTGTTGTTGCCACCAGCATGTCCTATATAATCTAATGTTGCACGTTCGTGACTGAAGAGAGTAGACGGAATGTTAACATCTTGCGAAGTATTTCTTCTATCGTTACTGGAAAGCCATAACCGATGAATCACTGGTGTTAATAGTGAAGAAACACATCCATCTGGATACGTTTTCTTTTATTTGAATCATTGCATTGCTGAGGGCAGTAGATGGTGTGGAACCAATAAGCTGAAACTCTAACTTTACTGTTCTGTTGGTGTAATTTCTCTTGTAACAAAATTAGTCTTCAAGAATCATTGAAATTTGTTGGTCCGCTGGGGTTGACATTAAGATTTACTACTTTCAACTACATTCATCTTACAGGCTATAAACTATGGTTTGGTTTGTCCGAGAAAACAGATGGTTGTTATCATATATTAAATAAATGCTGAATCTCAAATCATTTTTCATCAATATGGAAGGAAGACATGTTGCGATGTGTTAACATTTCGTTTACTCTTCTCAGTCGCAAACGTAAAACATGCAGGTTATGTATGACACAAAAATAGAGATAGACAGGGTATGGACACGTATACAATCACACCACATATTATGTCATCACCACCACGGCAACCCTATGGGTTGTTTCGACCACGCATTCGCACATACCATGTCTTCGCTAAACGCCAGTAGCTTCGGATTCTTCCAATGTAGCAATATTTTGTATGATCTAAGTGGGTCAACCTGGTGACCTGTTATCATCAGGTATCTGGCAATCGATGATGCAGGGTTCCGAGTAACTGATTCACCGGTTTCAGATTGTTGTGTCATGAGTTGTTTTAACCAGTTCAGGACGTGTTCTGCCACTCGCTGAGATAGGTGTTGGTCTGTTATGCCTGTGTAAGCGTCACCGCAACTGCAAGTGAACCGACAGACTACGTGAGAAACAGAATGGCCAGACATATTGCGTTCGCGATTGTGTAGAACGAGTCCTTTGGTAGTTTAAACCAAGCCTAATTGGGTAGCTGTATACGTGCGTGATAGAGCACACTGCAATTTGTGCTTGATGCCGCTTGTCAAGTGATCACCTGTAAATTGTAAAAATGAAAATATATCTTCCGTTTTAGCTGTTTGTACTGGCTGGATGTTGCTTTGCGATGGACCGATCGCTGTAAAGTTCCATCATCACGCCTATTGATGAGTACATCTAAGAAAGCTAAGCTTCCATATGATTCTTTTCCTTGAGACAATGATAGGTTCGGATGAATAGAGTTAAAAAGGTTGAAAAATAAATCAAAATGGTCAGAGTCCGTAAAATTCAAAATATCATCAACATATCCTTTGTACAATAAGGCTTTGGCAATATTAGCAGAGACGCCGTTCAATAATTCCCAAGAAGATATCGGCTAATGTTGAGCTTATCGGACTATCATAGCCACTCCGTCTATTTGTCTATAAGAAAGCCCTTCAAAATTGAACCTGATATTTTCTGTACACAATAAAATGAGATTTTTAGTATATTCCACTGGAATACCTATATCACACTTCTGGCCGAAAATAAAATCATATGAAAGCTCAACTCTGTCTCGAACAGGAATATTCGTGAAATGGGAATCAATGTCAGTTGAATAGATAACCTGCGAACTCACCGACACGCGTTCTAATGTGTCTGCTAATTCAAAGGAATCTTTTAGGCAATGGGGGGACAACATTTCACGAATGGGGTCCAAAATTTCAACGAGCCATCGAGCAACTTTATGATATGCTGAATTGTTCATACACAGAATTGGACGCAGGGGTACTCCATCCTTATGTATTTTCGGTGTACCCCTCATTCGTGGTGTTTCCGTGCCGATTGGTTCCATTTGCCTATATTGATTTTCAGATACATGACTGTGCAACAGCAGTATCTGAATTTACCTCATTATTTGCTTTTCCAGCTATATGTTATTTTCTGTCGTTTTCACCTTCTTAAACGTTCGTTGGTCTTTTAAAATGGTATTCATTTTCATCATATATTCGTCCTTGTTCATAATGACAACACCAGAAACTTTATCCGGATTTAGAACCACAAAATGTTGCACTCCTCTCAATTTTTTCATAGCCCGACAACAGACAACACTGCTGAAGAATAGATGCTGATAAAAATTGGTTAGAAATATCTACCAATTTCGCGCGAAACCAACCCATCTCACCAGAAGATGTGGGTGACAGATCCTTCAACTGGTGGTAAGTATAATCGAATTGCACTTGCGTGTTCAATTTATAAACCTCCATGGGTGGTATTTTGAACTTCAGTCCAAAGGAGAGAACATGCAGGTGCGTTTATGTGAACTTAGTTGACCAGAGATTGTGTGCATGCTTTAAGCCGCCACTAGAAAATACACTCTTATTGGCTGAGCTTGAGAGGTGATTCCATAGAGAACGGAAAGTTCTGACCTTGGTGTTACAAACAGTTTCTCTGAAAAAGCTTTCAAATTTGATACGGTACACCGGTGACAATCCGTTGAGGGCTTCAGCAAAGCGGCGGTGGTTTTCTACAGGGTTATTTATTTCATCCAGAGCAGAATCGGTGCACGTACTCGTCAACCTCACGAGATTCCTGCTCCTTTTTGTAATTTCTCCATAGATAATAACTTGATAAACAGAGAGTGAACTGATTATGCTGAAGGTTTTTAATTTTGTGAGCAAGCATTTTTCATTTGGCTGCAACTTGTCCCTGTTTCTTTACCAGGTTATTTCCCCTTACAGTTGGAACGTCTTCCTCTAATGTTGTCTTCCCTATATTGTCGATTTCGTTTACTTAATCTTCCTGGTGGCTTACAGTCGCTTGTAACCGACGTCACAGAAGCAATCAAACCAGTCTAAACCTGCGCGTAAAAGAGATGAGTGTTCTGCTGACAGCAAAACTGACCATATCATTAACAGATTCTTTTGGAATCTTTGATCTCAGTAAGGCACAAGTACACCCACCTTCTCCTGTGCGTAAGCTTTAGCCGAAAGGTACAACCAGTGTCCTGTTCGATGCTTCAATTAGGCAGATCGATGGCGTCGTTTGCGCAAGGCCACAACGAAACGGACATCACAGGGCGTGACGATGACCGAACGGAGGCTTGGGCTGTGGTTAGCACCAGCTAACTTTTTAAAGTATCCAAAGTATGAGGATTACTAAAGTGCAATCAACCCTAAGATGACTACCATTTTGTTTGTTCACACACGTCTCCAGTCAGTTTCGTGGCTCTCAGGTTTTACAGACTTAAAAATGATATCAACGAATATGAAACACTAAAAAGAAACTTGAGATAAAATATTTACGTAATAGTTTCCATAGGATCTCTGGCTTGAAAACACCTCCAGGTTAAGAGCATTTCAATGATTTCGGGAAATCATTTTCTAGAAAGTTGGTAGCGTTCCCTGTGGCTGTGAAGCTTTGGGAAATAGTTCTTCTGAGAAGTGTCGCTATAAATAGGATCTCCTTCGCACCCTAGAAACCGATTCCAGGTTAATCTTTAGGAAGTTTCTCAACAAATTTACTGAATGTTACGTCCTCACCGTTGAAACAGTGCCGCCATCTGACAGCTGCGGAACATCATTTGCTTCCTTCGAATGATCCAATCAAAATCTCTCCAATGAATCAGTTCACTGGGAGTGTCGTTTTAGAGGATAAAGGAAAAATCCGCTGCATACATCGATGCTCAGACAAAGTGTCGGGATGCGTTTATCTTACATTTTGATATTGATTGCTTTAGGAGGGAATCATCATAAGTAATTTGAATAGAACGCAAAAAGTACCATCAGCACAGAGAAGTAAACTAATGCAAGGTCTGAGTCCACGGAACTACTGTAGCTAGGTTTACCCTGTTTTCATACACGTGTTTCTTATGAATGTTGGCACGATCTACAGGGTTACTCACGAAGAGCACAAGTCAAACGTAATGGGGAAAATAACACTGAATTATGTTTTGCTCCATACCTCTATGTTGGCGGGCAAATGATGTACATGAAATCCATTTTGTAGCTCATTCCGTTTAGGTAATAAATGGTGCTGACTACTATGAGGTGCGCTTGTTAAACTTAAGGCAAACCAAATGTGACTGTTGTGCAGCTTGAGTTTTAAAAATTTCCCTGACGACTTGTCAGTAATGTAGAACACTGATCACTAAGTTTAGTGAAATTGGAGACTTCGAACCGACTCCAAAGTTCGGACTGTAAGGTTCCCGTCTGCAGGAAGCAGATGGTAATTTTGTCTCATTTCCAGACGATCAGGCAATTTGCGCGTCATCAGGAGGATCTGATATGAAGTCATTTTAGGAATATTCAGGGTGACTGTCTCGTGGAAACGTGGTCGTTATTCAACACTTGGTTGTGGCAAGCGTATTCACTCACTATGTAGTCTGATTAGAATTGGACTTGAGTCTGCTGCTTCTTTTCGAAAGAGGCTGGCAGGGAGGTCTATCTTACTGGAGGGGTTGTCGACAAATGTGATTGACGTTCAGCTTGAAATGGTGACAGAAACTGATTATTTTTCCTAAAAACACGCGATCACAGAAAACATAAAGACCGAATATTATGACGACAGATTTATAGCATTGTAAAAACAAATTTGGTTTGACGCCCAACATACACCTTCAACCCACAGGTAAGAACGCGGTCTGGTAGTGTACACTACTGACGCATCAATCGTTGGTCCTCTACACACTGCTTTTATGAGCACAAAATTTGACTGTGTTATCTCCTGACAGTCGATTCAGTTGTGTCTAAAATCTATTGTCTAATTGGTGTTCGGTTATCGACCACAAAATTTAAGTCTTACGATCTATCCCATAACCGATGTAGCGAAAACATTAACTAACTCGGAAATTATCAACACAATAAATAAGCTGGTATTCGTTTGAATGTTTATCTTTTGTAAATGGTATCTCTAAATTTAAGCGATTAACACTAGTGACATGAGTACAGACCTCGCCGGTATGCTTTGAGCGACTTTTCAATCAAGATTGCAGACAAGCTCAATGTAACGGCTTCGTAATGAAACATGTAAAAACTGATAATATAATGTTGTGTACAAATATGAACTATTTTGCAGAAATATCGCTTAACATTTGGATGTTCTGCTCGAAGTCACTTTACCTTTTCCATCGTTGAGATGGAAAAGTGAACATGCACAGCTTATTTTTTGATCAATACCCAAGCCACTGTGTGGACATTTGATAAATAGGTTTTCTTAGCTATATTTTGGGATTTGCAATTTTAAGATAAAACTGGCACACATGATTGACGATATTGCCACTTTTATGGTTTTGGTTAAATTCTTCGAAGATAAGAACGGAAAGTAATGCATAGAGACTTGAAGTCAAATGAAAATATAATTGTGGCAGACCTTAACACATACATCCGTGAACGAATTCACACTTGTTTGTCGTTATACATAAACATGTACGCATTACATACGATTAGATCATTCTAAGAAACTAATGAGCCTAAACGTTTATCTCAGCAAGCAACAAGTCACATAATTCCTGAATGTCAATTGCATTGTCTTTATTGACGTCATATTTGTCCATGAATGCGACCAAGTGAATCCTATCTTGTTCAGTGGGGAGCAACGTTGACAGTTCTCCAATAGACAGCGTTCCATTGGCATCTTTATCAAGATGTTGCAGAAGCTTTAGGGCCATCTCTTTGAAATCGAAACTAAAAAAAAGACGTAAAAAAGTCAATTGCAAATAAGCATTTTACTGATTAAAGCCGTGTTACGTTTCCACTGAAGCAGTCTTTATAAGTATCACATGAACACAACACTGTCCATAAATTGTTCGTACCAAACCAAGTCGAAGTGAAGTCAAAGAGTATGAGCACCGTGTCTAGCCTATTGTTAACTAACGAACTGAGAACAACACAATGTTGCGAGATGGTTGCAATAGTGAATGTTCTAACGAGTTCGGGTTGCCTCATTCGGCAGTGCCGTTCTTAATCTGTTGGTTAACAACTAACCGATTAAAATACTTAGTTCTTCATCAATTATACATGGCGTTAGTTCAATACTTTAGAATTCAAGGCTGGAAGACAGTAAAAATTCATCAACTCAGCCTCCAACAGTGAGAAGATTAACCAAGGTAAGGCATACGATTAGAAGTTCAAAATATTTCAAAAATTCCCGTTGAGTCATAGCACACAAAACGTAGCAAACATGTTTTCGATAAAATTTCATCAGGCTGTTACTGTTATAAGGAAAAATAAAACTGAAAACGTTTACATGCGAAACTTGTTATTGGTCCATAATTCACACCATCTCAATGTTGTGCATGTGGACGCCGACTGGGTATTAACTGCTTACATATCGATCGGGGGAGTCAGCTAATGGCTAAAGCAATTGAAGCGATGGAACAAAGTTTTTCTGTCCACACAAGGTTGGATTACGTAATCGAATGGCAATTGCCTCGGCAGTGGTCAGCACTCGCTGACCTGTTCGGCGGAACCCTGTAGATAACAGTCGACGATCGGTCTGTGTTCATCTGATGATCACTGTCAACCAGATGACCTACAATGGCACTCGTGATTGATTTCTCTCACCTGTTCCGATCCATGCTGGATGATGTTCTTTGATTCTTCTAGACAAGCTCCGAGTCATACGACCCACATAGTTTGCTGAACAATTGCAAACGAACGAACAAACCACCACAGATGAGTTGCCGGGATCATGGAGTCAGTTCTGAGGAAGATTTGTGGTCATAGTCTGCGAGGTATCTTCGACTTCGTGAATGCAGTTCCTGACATTCTTGTCAACAATAAAATCATGTGCTGTTTTTACGTAACACCCCTGTTTTGCTAAAGTGGCGCTAGTGGAAACAATAGATTACTTGTACAATTTTACTGAAAGCGACAATATTCCGATCGGTTTGTCAACAACGATTTTGAAGGAATTGCTTCTCACATGCACCCGCAACGTACAGTTTATTTTTAATGGTGTCATTTGCAGACAAACTGATGAAGTGGCAATGGGGTCTCCATTAGGGCCATTACTGGCAGATATTTTTATAAGCAAGTTGGAACGAACGGTGCTGAGCACTGTTATAAATCAAATGGCTTTCTACAGGCGTTATGTTGATGATATACTCGCTATCACAGATTCATCTGTCAACATAGCTGATTGCGCACATCCGCTGATCAGTTTCACCTCAGAATTGGAGTCAGATGTGTCTTTCAATTTCCTGGACGTGTCTTTGAGTAGAAGGACTGACGGAAGTTTGAAACGTTCCGTTTAGCGGGAGACTACTTGGTCAGACCAGTACAGTAACCATTATAGTTTTACTCACTTGAAACACAAACGTAACATGATCAAGTGTTTGGCGGATACAGCCGGAAAAATCGACTCAGCAGATGCTTTGGAACACGAGCTACAGTTTGTGACCCATATTCTATAAGAGGGTGGCTACCTTGACAATTTTGTGACCAAACATATGAAAGTGGTTTAGGCATCGGTTAGGAATCAAGGAGTTGATAAACAGCCCACGTTCATATGACCGCCATACAAAGGAGACACGTTGGCTGAATCACTGACCCGTTGACCTACCGATTCATTTAGGAGAATGTTTAGTGAAGCTAGACCGACTATCTCACTTACCAGTTCATCACTGATTACTCTAAATCTGAAGGATAAAATGCCGGTCCACAATTTATCTATGGTGGTTTATTCGTTCGTTTGCAATTGTTCAGCAAATTATGTGGGTCGTACGACTCGGCGCTTGTCGAGAATAATCAGATAACATCATCCAGCATGGATCGGGACAAGTGAAAGAAAATCAATCACGAGTGCCATTGTAGGTCATCTGGCCAACAGTGCTCATCAGGTTAACATAGACCGACCGTTCACCATTATCTGCGAGGTTCCACCGAACAGGTCAAAACTCGTTCGCCAGCGAATATTGGCCGTTGCCGAAGTTCACACTAATTGCTGAAAACCCATGGGTAACTGTAGTACTCGGAGTTAGGACATTCAAATTGACCTGAAAATGGTGCTCGTATTGAAACCTGCTGCATAAGTGATAAGGCGAAGACCTCTGGATGGTTGCAGTCATCAATTGTTCTTTATAAACCATGAACCGGTATTTCTAGATGTATATCAGTATTGAAGAAATCACAGTCTGTCATTGGTTGATCATATTAATGTATACAAAGTTACAAGCAACACGGAACAGAGTAAGCAACGAATAAGTGAAGATGTAACACTCAAGATGTTCATCCAATCTCGATGCTGTATCTTAACGCAACGTTTAGATTGGTCCCATGCTGGATCATCTATTGTGTCAGAGTTGGGATAAGCGGTGAATAGAGTATATTTTTAATAAAATAATGTATTTCCAGCAATGAAGGTTTGATCTGGAGATTCAAAGTTCCGAAAGTTCTGATTAATAGAGCCACACATGAATGTCACCAAAAATTTCAACGCAAGGCTCAGCAAAGTATTAATCCTCTGCTCAGAATGTGTGTAATGAGTGGTCAAAAACTCTTGCGAATGGGAATCAATCAGGCAAAATAACGCTGGTAAGCGCTTTCACGGAAACTGCTTAAAAACGAAAATGCACTAGCACAATCTGAAATATTTAGACGAATTTTGATTGCATGTTTGTTACGAAGTTAAGCTCAGCAACCATTCAGATGCAGGTTTTTGTCAGTATGTGATCAGTCCTCCGTATTAATGTAGACAGTTATATCCTATAACCTGGGGCCCACAGTTAGACGACCGGTTCATTTTTCTTTAAACGAATCTGAAGGATAACTGTGTACGGCTGCTTTTTGGAAATAGTGGATACGCAGTGCATGATTAGCTCATAACTAGTAATTCTTGAGCTTTACTGCCGAACCACATCTGCATAACACGAATCAGCTGCGTTTAACGAACACGCTGTCAGTCAAGCTGGCCTAATTTTGACTGCATATGTGACTCAAAAATATAGTGAAGTCATCGACTGCGCGTCAATTACTGAGTGCTAGTGCCTGATCAGTAGATCACAAGGGCTTACCATCGACTGAAAACGAAAGCTGACGCAAGTTTCCTGAGGTATGTGGGATCCAGTGGAGCACGAGCTGACAACGACAGCGCTGAACCACGAGAGTGTGATAGTGTTATCTTTGTGTTTTAAAATCTCGGTCTGTCAAATAAGAACGCTATAAAATGTGTACACCAACGCTGCAGTAAGTGCCCGGTAGGATGCAGTTAACTCTGCCACGCAGTAAACTATCCTGGCACTGGATGTCTGCCACAGGTATTTGAACTATTACTGCTGACCCTTAGGTGGTCACGACTGGCCCACAAACTGGGGAAACCACAGTCAAGCGCAAAAACATTCCGATATCCCAAATTTCCTCATGTTTTTACCACAACTGCATTGATGTGAGTCGCATTACAAGAACTCCTGAATAAATGCAGGTATACACGATGAGTTTTACTGAGTGTTGATTCTGGCCAGAATCAATGGAATTTGTGTTCCGATAACTCCAACCGAAACTGGTAGTTGGACGGCAGAACGACAGCTGGGGGATCGAACCACTGCACCCAGCGCAGCGACGCTACTGCCCGACTACCCGCCCACGAACGGCTGTGTACGCACTGCCAATCTTAACTGATCCCTATACCTATACCCCATTGGCCAAACTACCGTACTGTAGGTCATGCACATATATACCCCTTTATTAATTACACTGATTACTGGCCAAACGTATCTTACATTATTACACGTAACCAACTCTGCACCGGCACTACGAACTTCCCCTTGAACTCGCTCTTTGTTTGTTTTGTACCGCCGCATTGAACTGTTTACGCTACCGTGTTATTGGTTGATATTTGCTGGCGACTAAATTCCGTGCACAGAGTTCACTTGGTTGTAAATTATATAATTTCTTAACCGTTGCTTATGTATGTAAATAACCAGTTTTATCTGAGTAAACCTTCAACCTTCCGTCTTGTCCTGCCTTGACTCAAGTGGTTTACAACCGTCCCGATAGACTGCGTATAACCGTGAATCCTGACAGATTCTACACTGAGTTTACGTTCTTCCGACGAACGTTGAGTGACGCACGTGTAACCAATGACGCTAAATACCAGAACCAATTCGAATCGCTGGAAACGTTGTACTATTGACACAAACAATGTAATCAATCACAAGAAACAAACCTTAATTCTCAAGTTGAACATCACCCACAATTGGTCGCAGCTGTCGCATCCCCATAGACTTTCGTTTGCGTTCACGAGATAGGGTACAACGTTTGGCTGCAATAGGCCGTCAAGTGTCCAATGGCGCGGCAACTACAAGTACAAGCGACCGACAGGCAAGACCGAACCGACGAAATGCGATCGGATCGGTCTGATATGTGCCTAAATAGCCGGTCTTCAAGCCGACTGATTAGACGTCGACAGCTTCACGACAGCCCATAGGAAGGCCGTATTCACGGGGGTGGGGAGGGTGCGAGTGACCGATAACAATGGGTGTGCAGGCAGGTGAGTGAAATACAATGAGGGAGGCGGGCTGGAGAAATTAGGACTTTTAGACGCGGGTTGAGAATAACAATAACAAGCGTCTGGTTATGCGGGGTGACGGAGAAGAGTGCGACAGGGTCAATCGAAGGGATTTTTGAACTCCGAAAATGTCCTACACTGAGCTTTCCGTTTATTTGTCAGGTTACTCCGATTTTCGAGGTTCACTTCACTAGCACGCGTTCCTAGCTTTTTCCCTTATATCACTCTTCTCAAGTAAACCATCATTTTCGATAAAAATACTGATTATTTCGTTAAATGGAATACATATGGCTCAACGGCAAAATGTGTTTTTACTCTCACTCATTCTATGAATGACTTCACAAACACCACAAAATAAATGGTGTCAGAGCAAGCTAAATAGCTAACATGGGGTTAGTCAGGAATACGAACAGTAAAAGTACCCAATAGCACTACGTTCCCACGTACATGTATTATTCGGCTAATTATTTCGTTGTAAATTCTTCCCATCAAATTTCACTTATGGCATATAAACCATCGGAGTTAAACATGATCTTATAGCAGTACCATGGCAGTGACCTTGGTAAACAGCTTTATCTATTTCATTTAGTCCTATTTTGATACCGCGTTTGTCGTTATGTTTATATATGTATATATATATATATATGTGTACGTATATAATTACATGGGTACAAGCATAAACATTTTCAGCTTTGAACATGAATGTGGTGATTGGGGCTCATATTAATCTCGACTAAAGTTCAGAAAGCGGCTGAGTAACGCGGTAATACAAATGCTCCAAAAGACAAACAGGTTAGGACAATAGATCTTGTTTGCAAACAATCAGCAGTCTTTGGGGATAAGTTATCAATGACTGCAGTAAACCTGAATGTCCGTGACTCCGTCCAGCGAACACAGTGAATAGTCACGTTACCCCCGGCCTGGCCAATTAACATCTAATCTTTCACAATGTGACTGTCGTACTTTTCAATCCCACTATCCAAGTCGTCACTTGGCCGCCCAAAGGTTTCTTGATGATGTACACTTAGCCTGATCTTGTCATACTGTTCTGTCCATCACACTGATACTGCGGGATTAAAATGTAAAGTAAACACTTCAAGAGTAAAAAGTGAGC
This sequence comes from Paragonimus skrjabini miyazakii, assembly GCA_014338405.1. Taxonomy (NCBI): domain Eukaryota; kingdom Metazoa; phylum Platyhelminthes; class Trematoda; order Plagiorchiida; family Troglotrematidae; genus Paragonimus; species Paragonimus skrjabini miyazakii. Next base: position 139,041 of record JTDE01000421.1, on the reverse strand, counting down.
ACCCTTATCAACAACGTCTTCAATCAATTTTGTATAGAATAAGATAAAAATATCAACATCTCACTTGACTGCTTCTCCCTAATACACCGGTAGCAATTGTTTCTCGGAGTCAATAAACAGGTTGACAACATGGTTACATTGTACTATTTTTAGCGAAAAGATTGAGATCTTCCAAAATCAACTTCACCAGTGTTAATGGACATGACATATGTGTCTTTGGCTTCAAACTTTCTTTCATAAATTTGTTCATTTTGGGCTTTCAACTATCTTTCTGTTACCCACGCATCTGAAGAAGTCTGTGAAATGCTGCAAGCGGTCCAGTTGCTTGAAGACGGCCCTAGAATGTAGTTTTTTTTAAGTTGAAAAACATAAGGATCTTCGTACTTGAAAAAATAGGACATCTTTCGCCGAATTACGCGGACCTTCTCATTATCCTTAGCATACACATGGCCATCAGTTTCACGTAATACGGAGCAATACTATTAATCATATATGATCAGTACCTGATCAGTATAATGTCTACGTTTTTGGAAATAGTGCATCCCTTTTACAAACCAAGAAATGAGTAAAACGTTTTTTCGGTGACGATGAATTGCACAGTTTTGGTGATCAAGCCATCACCCAATCTTATCAAAATCCGCTCAAGTAAACCTGCTGTGCTGCCCTTGTGATTGCCATACAGTTATCTACTGAAATCCAATCGGTGCAATCCGTTCACTCATATCGGAATTCTGGCTATTTAATTCTGCTATTTAATTCACATTTAATCAAAGATATTTTGACACCAGTCGTTCAAAAGTAGCACCCGTTTCGGATGTCGTCCATCTTCAGGTCGACTATTACGCGAGTAATCATTGATTAAACATCAGCTCCGCTTTGATTTATTGAGATTTCCCAGTACTTCGGAATCAACTTATTTTATATAAAACCTAGCCAAACGATTGCAAATGTCTTTAGCATAGTATCTTCTTTGGCCCAAACTGCCGTCACAAATCAGTTTTTACGTTTCCCAAAGTCTATGTCTGGCACTGACTCAATAAAAACCGATGGAAGTAGATCAACACTTTAAAGGAATGGAATGATCTAGTTTCGTCTGTTGATACTCAATAGGTGACCTAACCACGGTTTGAAATAAGGAAGCGAGTTCCACAAAGTGGTAACACTTCGACTTCCACTACTATCTATACTGATGTTTGTTGTTTGCTGGAGTGTTCAGTTAGAGGGTCGCTTTAAAAAAGAAGCAAAAAACTCGATCATCACTCTTCTTAGACTTCGCAGGTGATACCGTTCACTGTAAAGACAAAAATATGAACTTTTGTAACCTTTTCATGAAGCAACCATACTGACCAATGAACATTACTCACTGACAAAGACGGTTCACAGTTCAGATGTGATAACCCGGCCGTGTCTGATGTACGTTAAATGAGAAATTCATCAACACCACTGCTCCACAAATACCAGGAGTGGAATACAGCTTCCCGCCATGAAAAGAATAAGCACAACTGACTAGTTCCAGCAATAGCCAAAATAGATTGCTGTGTTCATTTTCTTTGGCGGAAAGCTGAAATGGCCTTCTGAATGCAAAGGCTGACGATATTTTTGAGCGAAAATAAATGTTCGGACGAATAACGGTTGAAAAATCTTGATAATTACGAAAATTCCCTGTATGTCGTTGAATACGAAGTGTAGCAAACATATGTTTTAAGTACAATCTCATCAAGATGGAAGGAAGACATATATTGCGAAATGCAAGCATTTCGTTTATTCTCATCAGTCGACTACATAAAACATTCAGCTATATAGGTTAAGCGCTTGGCGACAAAACGATGAAATGACCGAACATCACATGGGAGCAGTCAGGGTTCACTGCCACGGTAACGAAATTGATTGCGTGAGTACGTTTTGCCAACAAAGGGCCGGTGCGTGACGCTTGATCAATAATGCCTCCGAGAATGCCAACAGCCTGGGGTTGCGGTTTCGCAATAGGACCATGAACGAAGTGACGGGGTCAACCACATGACCTGTTGCGATTAAGTGTTTCGCGATCGAAGACGCCGGATTTCTGTTCGAGTGTTGGCATACTGACCCACGTTGAGTCATTGTTTGCACTTGCCACTTGGGGATGTGCTCCGCCTTCCTTTGTCGTAAGTTTCGGTCCGTTCTGCTAATGTATGGGTCACCACAACTACAAGTGAAGTGGTAGATAACATGAGAGGCGGAGTTTTCCGAGAAAGACCGATCGGGGCAATGGAGACTCATCCTGCGGGTGGAAAGCAACAAGCGCAATTCCGGTGCGGGATATGTGGGATCAATGGCTGATTTCAACTTTCGACTTACATCGGTAATATTGTGGTCATTTGTGTAAGGAAGGATGATAAAAACCATGTCTTCGATCGCAAAACACTTAACCGCAACAGGTCATGCGGTTGACCCTGTCACTGTGTTCATGGCCCCATTGCGCAACCGCAACCCTAGGTTGTTAGTGTTCTCCAAGGTATTGTTGATCAAGCGTCACGCACCGGCCCTTTGTTGGCAAAACGTACTCACGCAATCAATTTCGTTACCGTGGCAGTGAACCCTGATTGCTCCCATGTGATGTTCGGTCATTTCATTGTTTTGTCGCTAAGCCTTTAACCTATATAGCTGAATGTTTTATGTAGTCGACTGATGAGAATAAACGAAATGCTTGCAACTCGCAATATATATCTTCTTGCCTTCTCAATGAACTCTATAAAGGGAAGTCAATGTTTCAAAAATCTCCTCAGGCTGTTTCAGTTATAATAGAACATAAAACGGAAAATGGTCACGTGCGAAGCTTTTCTAGAGGAATCAGAGATCGTTCAGCTTGGATCGGGACAGTAGAACGAAAATCAATCACGAATACCATTATAAATCACCCGGCTGTCAACGACCTTCAGGTCAACGTAGATCGATCATCCACCATTATCTATTGAATTCCACCCAATCGGTCAAACCTCGTTCACCAGCGAATGTTGTTCACTGCCGAGACCGTCACCACTCCTATAGGTAACCCACCCTTGTGTGGGCAGAAAAGGTGCATACAACCGCTCCAACTGTCTTGGTCATTAGTTGACTCACCTGATCTATCCGTAGGCAGTTACCACCCCATCGGCGTCCGCAAACACAAAATCGAGATGATACGACTTTTGTCCAATACCAAGCTTCGCATGTAACCGTTTTTAGTTTTCTTTTCCCTTATTACTGTAGCAGCCTGATGAGATTTTATGGAAATCATGATACTTCAAAAACGGAAGCATCATCCACGTCAGCGGGATATATCTGACCAGCCTACAGCAATGTCCACATATATCTGATCCAGCTGTCGCGTTATATGTCGCATGAAAATAACAGATATTGTGTTCGGGTAAAAAACATCTTGTTCGTTGAAGCAAACGAAGTCAAGTTATTTGACCGAAGGCAGTTTGAGAAAGTATTATGCCTGCCTTGCTCTGAGAATCACCGGGTTTTCGATCGACCAGTAAGTTTCAGTAAGTAAATGAACCTGGATCAATCCGCTACACTACAGTCCTTCACTTCGATCTCATTTTAACTAGACTGATTGTGGTCCAACGGTGAAAAAAGTGCATTTCCAAAAGTTGCACTGTAACTCTGTGTCCGCAGGGTAGAAGAATGCACAGCGGAAGTTCTAACAGGCACAAGTCATTTGCAACTGGCGTTTAACTCATAATCACTAATGAAACTATAGCAGAACAATTTTGATCCCCAACAATTCCACCCATAACTCTAATGGTTGAAGGAAAAAAGATCGAACTGAACAAGCTTGGATGAAAAATGTTTAGCTTTTGCTCACATAGACTACACATACACAATTGGTGCAATCCGATAATACAAATGATCGGGGTCAGTTATTGTCGTCTAGCCGGTTAAGGCCTGACATGAAAAAGCTCTATCTTATCATCTCAGTTGGTTATAACCTTAGGTACGGGCATTGTAGCCTCGGTAATCGTTCATTTAGTTTATGTTTACTGGATAACATTCCAAATGTTACCAAACAACCTTTATACCAACTCGCCATATCCGATACCACTCCGTTAGGCTGGACACGTTATCAAAAATGCACTAAGCGGTTCGTCAAAACCACATTAAATGCTGAATACAAATATAGTCTGCTAGGCAGAGCCTCTTCAGTTGGTCAATGTTTTAGTGTCCTGAACCAGTTGGGCATACTGTGTTGGTGCTAAGTGTTCGGACAGTAGGCAGTTATAGATGAAACCACTGGCAGTGTCATCTGCAGAAACCAATTAAATATTTCCAGTTGACTAGATAGTACCTCATTCAGACAGTAATTCACCATCACCTTACATTGTGCGAACACCTTACCTTTGAGTCCCCATGTGCACGCACTTCCATCTGACTACCCACAGTACAATTTCGAATTGTCAGTCCATCTTACATACTTCGAGCGATCAGCAAATTTATTCTTTAGCTGCCAAAATACAAATCCCACCGAAATTGTGTTCATTTGAGCTAGCGATTGACCGGATAAATGGGCACACTCTACGAGCGTTATCAGCTTGCTAGGTATTAAGAAACAAGAAGCAAACGGAACTATTTCACTCAGTTTGGCTGAACAGATTTCAGTCATTGTACGTGTATATGTCTTTCTCAGTTCAGGGTCGAGCCAGCTAACCGCATTGTCCACTTTCGTTCAGCGGCGTTTCTGCTGTCCGGCTCTGCTTGCGTTATCACAATGGGTATATTCTACACATTGTTGGAAATAAGTCAAAACCTGTCTGCTTTTAACCGTGTAACTACACTTTGGAACATAGATGGTCAGCGTGATTGTTAGCGCCAACACCTGTACGGTTCCGATAAGCGCGTTACGGTCACCCGAATGTGTTGCACTTTTCATATCAACTTACTCGGAGTGAAGAAAGTTATTTGTTGTCACCATATACCTCTCTATAAATATCTTCCAAATGACCTGTGATGGATACGAGTCATTCGTCAGGCCGCTAATTCACACTCGCCACTTTCGTTCACCCGACTACGTTAGATAGACGACTGACAAGCACCAACTCCATCGACGATCAGTTGTGCCATGGAAGGTAGACTTGTGAACCGCGATTACATATTGCATGATTATGTAAGTGGTGTGGGCTTCCGTGTTTTGGCAATGGTTCACTCTGTATGTAAGCTGTTAACTGATGGAGTGAATGAATTGAGTTGGCCTTCCTCAGAATACGGATTCACTCAATATCGTGTAAACAAACGTAATTAGCAAATGGGGACGAATGAGGTTTGATTGACAGAATTATTGCCAGTCAATGAAGATCAGGTGAACGCTCAAAATTATAACATTTTGTGTTATTCATTTTGAGCACCTGGTCACACAACTGGTGCATGTCTGTAAGGGTGCGGCAATTGTGAGCACAGACAACGCATTTTATGGAAACGGCCTTTCCTAATTTGTTCGGGATGCAATGGTTCTGTTCACTTTTGTTCAAAAAATTTACACACGAAATAAAAAACTAGACATATTTTTGAAAGTACAGCACAGTCTAGTGCAAAAAATTGGCATATAAATGTATGTCTTATGCCTGATTACATGGTCATATCAGGTGAAATATCCGAAGCGAAGCGTAAGTAACGGTAAGTCATATGAGTGCTTACCTGGTGCTCATTGTTGTTGATGTGGAATCTGAGGAAAATGTAAGAAGTGGATTGCTGGCCGTAAATTACTTGTAACAAATATCTATAGTACAATAGTCATAAAAGTTAAAACGGTGTTTAGTTACGAAAATCATTCAAAATAATGCCCATTTGTCAGTTTCAACTGAGTCATGCTTTGGAAAGACTATCAACGACAATACATTTGGAAACGCCTAATCTGGTGCTCTTCACAAAAGGAAGCCCCTCAGTCATAAAAACACGTATACTAACCGCTTTTTTGAGAAAATTTATTTTTACACCACGTGATTTCCTCGAAGAAACGAGCCTTTCCAAGCCATAAATGAAGCACTTTCGAGACTGAAGTGGGCAGTATTCCCCAAGTGCAAACATAACTGTGGACTTTTGTGACCAAACCTTACACTACTACCTATTGACTGCATGACGGGTAAACACCTTACAAAAATCAATTCGTGAATAGTCTAATCTGAGTTGTATCAAAGTTGCCTGAGAATGGTCAGTATTCCATCATATTTATTCCAGTAAACTAGGCGAAGGATATTGTGGTCTCTGAAGGTTTTCCTGGCTTGTATGAGGAAATGTGTGTGCACTTATAACTTCACGAAATCCGCGGCATTTTAACGTTCCTCAGGTGAGAGCAAAATGAACTAAACACATAATTTTGTCGATGACCTTTTAAGTGTGAACGTAACGTTTGTAACTGCTTGCCTGTGGCATACATTGTGAGCGGAAAGTCATTAAAGCAGTGAACCATATTTACCTCGTTTGTGATGGTTTTTAAAACAATGAATTAACCAAATGACGTTTCTTACACTACAATCTTCTTCTACACAATTTAGTTTAGTCTGAGACCCAGATAAAAAAATTGTGTTCTGCTAGTCAAACTTTCCTTGATTCACACCACAGTTGTTCAGGTATTGTCGTAACCTAAATAGCCTGACTGTATCCTGGTTTACTAGTAACCATTGTATTGCACAACAACAAATGTTGCACGATATACCACCGACTAGTTTGTTTTTTGTCTGCTACTTGTAAATCCGATTAATAGATAAAATCATCGTGCAAGTCAACTCGTTCTCGTTCACTCTTATATAATGGTTGTATACTTGCTCTAATGAGCCGCGACAAGAGGGCACATCTTACCACGCCTAATTTTAAATAGCCCACAAAACTTCATGATTGTCTTGATAGGATTCCAACGTTACTCCTGTAGATGTGTCAGTGTCCATGGTCTGCATGAAGTAAAGACTTCATACCGATCGCGTTCATTGAGGAAGAAATGCTTCCACGCAAGTAAACTTCAAGTTTCTCCGCGCTCCTTAGAAAGCGTTCCCTGTTGGGCAGAGTACCGCATCATCTTAGATAACAACACAGTAACTGTTCCGTAGAATGTTTTCACTCTACCAGAAATCTCATTATTCCAACACATCTAGTCCAAGAACGCAATAGATTTTAAAACAAAGTCTTAAGCAGCTTTTGCACAATGCATCTGGAACACAATCCAGCTGGGATTCGTAAAACTCCCATGGACACCGCAATGTGTCAATCCGGTCTGAATGTGTATCGTTAAAGAGAACCGGCGCCTTCCAACTTTCGATGCTTGCTGACTGGTCGACCTCATAAGCACTTGGTGTAAGCTTTTTGAATAAGCTATGCAGTAAAACTTCGATGGCTGCTATGGTATGCGGATGCGGTAGCAACTAAAGAATGGAAGCCATTCTGATTAGTTCACAAATTTTCCGTTCCAATTTGCCCGAGTATCTCATTCGCAATGCTTCATGTGTGACTAATGATATTGTGATTCGGTTTCACAATGTTCACTGAACATTACTCCGCAAATCTGCACAATACAGCACGTACATGACGAAATGCAGTGAGCTCTGTTTCGGAGATATTTCTGTCATTTCTGTTCAATAAGTTCACCAAGCACCAGCATGAGAAGTTGGTAGATCATTGATATCGAACCTATCGTACTGTGGCCAAAAGCAGCAGCATTTAGCCCCTTGGTTGTCGGTTGCTGACCTTCAGAAATCCTGTCAGTCAAAGGCTATCCGGCATGGGTGAATTTTGTCAATGATTTTAAAAATAGCTCACAGTGACGTGAATGGAATGGTCAGTTAGACAGCTCCACCGTCCAGTCAACTGTTGTCACTACTATACAAAAAGGTGTATTTATCAAGCATGAGAGTTTGGTGGCTTTGTATGCTCATCTTCAGTGGTAACGCATCAGTTCTCTATACCAGGCTTCTACCAGCCTAACAAGCAAACCTAACACAGTGTGTGCGAGTTCCCGTTCCAACCTGCCAGACAATCACTGTTGACTGAAAATGGTGAAAAATGCTAAAAACTATGCTAGATCAAACAACCATCAGTAAATCTCGGAAAACCATAAAACGTACAGAATTGTTGCGGTAGATCGCAAACAGCCAAGATGATGGGATAACGTGTTTTGCCCGAATCCTACGTAACTCATATTACCCAAATAATAAGGTGAATTAAAATAATATAAAAACATTAACTTTGTGATGAGGTATATCCAGTTTTGGGCTTAAACATTATAAACTTAGCGAACCAGTCGATACATTAAGAAAGTCATTTATTTCCCACTATGTATGCATTTATTAACTTAAGATATAATGTATAATTTTTGGGCTTACTGTCCGATTTCTTCAAACCCAGTCTATCGCAAATGAACGACGTTATGACCTGTCATTTTGAAAGCAGTAAATTATTGAGGGTCGACACAATTAACTAATCAGATTGGTAATTACACTGGCAGTTAAGGTCAGCGTTTTAAGGTTAGCGAATTTGCTCAGACAGCTGTCAGTGAACATAGATTAACTTCAAGAGAGGAGCAACGTCTAGAGCAGTTGCAGTACATTTTTTCACGTTTTACATTTCACAAAACAAAACGGAAGGATTGATTATAACATATCGTCAGTAGATTTATTCAGGTTCGGTCACATCATGAGTTCTGGGTTACTCTTGAAGAAATAGCCTATCACACATAAACGAACAGAAGGTATTTTCAGACGACCACAAAAATCTCTCAGTGCGTCTATAGTGTGTTTTCCGCACATTTGTAAGGTGAAGACGACGTTACCACATTCACCGGGAATCAGAGTGTGAATAGGTTTATGAGACAATCACTACACTTGTAATTTTCTTATCGTCTCCCCTTACTCACTTTTCTACGTTTTCAGTCTGAAAACCAAAAACAATCCATAATAGTTACTGCATTCTAGCTGAAGGTTTGTCTTCGGCGTCGGGAATAAAAAGATTTGATTAAACCAGTTTACTGATTGCTCACAAGTTAAAAAAATATGGGTCACCTAAAACTGCATGGTGAATAGGTTAGAGTTTCAGGTTACTAAATATTACTCATCCGTTGTTCGCGGCTGGCTGATTTATGTTTTCTAATGAGTGTTTAACCTACGTCAAGATTTTTGGTCAGTAACCTTTTGGTAACCGATGCAATGCAAGCATGAAGTAATTGAAAGGAGGTTTACAGCCGTTATCTAATTGATACTTTCCGTTGAACTTTATGACCACAGGCGCATCGGATGACACTTGCCTAAGTATTGTAATAAACAGCAAGCCTGGTCATGTTAGTCACTCGGTTAAGTCAAACATGATTAGTACACACCAGCTTCGTATATCGGCCGTTTAATTCAACTACAACGTTTGCCCGAGAGAGTTCCAGTTACCGACCATTGACACCAGTGATGGCGGGTTAGTTATAAACATTGAGTTTACTACTCATGTGAAATGTAACATGTAGTGTGTAATGTGGTTCGCCACTAGCTTGAAATCATTCAGATTTGACGATAGCATTTGTATGCTTAGGAAACAGCTACGACACTACTCTGATTTGTATGATCAATAATAGAATACAAAAATAAAGTGAGTATGAAAAAACTGCCGCAGTGTCGTGATCATAATACCTTCTGCTGGGCCTGTAAAGGTGCAGATTCGTGCACATTATTATGTTCAGGCAACTTTTTCAATATGACGACGGAATTTCTGAAACTATCTCAAATGCTTTTCACTTCAGTTTGCCTTTCTCTTTCGGAAAAGAGACTTGGAAAGTTATCGAAAAGTTAACTGCTATACTGCTTGAGTAGCGTAAGTGACTTCACTAAATGGAGGCTTCTGTTTCACTTTCCCAGCTTTCCAACTGTTTCTAATTATTTGCACATTTTGTATTTCTCCTTGAGGGTAAAAAGTGTTCTGGTAAAACTGAATCATACCGGATTTTCCAAAGCGGCAACGTGTAGCCTCACACCACCAGATGTAACAAAGCTGCCGAGTTTATATCGTCGCAACAGCTGATGATGGTTATTTGATATACACCCTCCCGCGAGCGCTCATTTCAGAACTAAATAGGCAACGATAAAGACAAGAACAGATGGATCAAAGTTTGAAGATCGTAAACATAAGAATCGGTTATCAGCCTGTGAAGGAGTAAGGTTGCTCTTATATGTGTTGCTGTCGCTGTTAGTATTAATCGTGTGATTCTCAACATGACGAAGCATGAGTCGAAAATAACGCACGACATACATCTTGACTTCACTCTACCGCAACCTATCAAGTGTGTTCCTGTGGAGTATGGTTATACAGAAACAAGAAAGCAGATAGCTAGAAGAACAAGACCGCTTATATCGGTCCACGTTTACTCTTAACGCTTGTAGACCAATGTTGGGGAAGTCGCCAGTTCACCGAAAATATTGTATAACAATACGGCAAACAAAGTACACTGTCAGCGACCTTCACCGTTCCTATAGCCGTGTAATTCTTCGGTCTCCATGATCGTCCTCAACCGTCTTGACAACTGGTGTTGTCATCCTGACTACACGACTAAAATGAACTATCTGGAGTTTTGTCCGGTCCATTCTTTTTGGTTTTGCTTTGTTGCCAGTCGCAAACCCAATAAATACGAACGGGTTTGTGACCATATCTTCGGGATGAGCGACATAATGAATGGATGGATGAATGATTGAATGAATAAATAAATAATGTACTGGTCCCGGTTCGCCCTTCAAATGCTTTCAGTAGTTCATTCTGGATTTACAGAAAAGTGACAAAAACCACCCTACTCAGAACGCGAAGTGTAGGAAACACGCGGTTTACAGTCATAAAAGAAAAGAAAACCAATAACGCTCACGTATGAAATTCGGTATTGGTCAAAATTCACATCATCTCACCTACATGTTTGTGAAAGCCAACTGAGTTTTAACTGCCTACAGATAGATCGGGTGAGTAAGCTAATGGCCAAGACAGTTGGACCGATTGCACGAACCTATTCTTCTCACACAAGGTTGGGTAAAGTAACTGTGATGGTTCCATAATTACAGCAATGAAGTAAGTGACTTAGCTCAACCCAAGAATTAGTTTCGACGCAGTAACAATAACGCAACAGGTTAGCCAACTAAGTCGTAATGCAATCAGTATATATACACTGTAATAATTTATGCAGTAAAACCACAATAGCACACAATGTTCTGTTATGAGTTATAATCACTGCACCCGCCACAGTTCAAATGAAAGTCTGGATAGTAGTGGTGACGTTGCTCTTTTTTCACACGTTCAGAAATTCTTGTCTGCGCCGGCTCGGTTGCAGATACTTCTTCAGTGACTGTATTCATATATGAAAGAGACTCAGAAACGGAATTTTCAGTTCCAGAAGTTTCAACAGGTAATGCAAGAGAAAGCTTCAAAATCTTCCTACATTTAAGACCGATAATAGATGGGCCAGAATCAGAAACCAAAAATGACCATGTATAAGTGACGGACTGTAAGTGAAAGTTCACGTTCGCCAAGAATAGGTAAAGCATGCCCAGTTATACTCTTAGCATACATATTAGCAGGTTTCAAGGTAACAGAAGGTTCCAGCGGCTTCATGCAAACGACGGAAATAAAAGATTCGATATTACCGGCGTCAACAGTGACGGAATGTTTTAGACTACTGTTACCAGTAAACGTTTGTGTTATATGGTGCGTAGAATCAGGAGACCTAGTGGAAATCAGAATAAGAGCAATGGATTGATAGTCAGAAGCGAGACTTTGCACTTCTAAAGAAGTCTGGACTAAATACGCCTTCGAATTGCGACAGACGGCCTGAATGTGACCTATCTTGTCACAGTTATAATATTTGAATCGCGAGATGGACACTTAAGTCAAGAATGCTTATGACCACATGACTTAGTTATCCCACCATCGGATAGCACTTGAATCAGGTACAGGTTGATTATTACCAATTGTAGTTGGAGTAGTTACTTTTTCAGACAGCCGCCTTTGTTGACCTTCTGATCGTCTCACGTTGTTACTGTATAAAACCATCGATCCATCTTTCACAGCAGCTTTGACATCCTGATACTGTTCGCATACTGTTCTAGCTGACTGGAATGTGGAATTCGGAAGCAATAAAAGCTTCTGTTGCAGACCACCCAAATTTATTCCAGCGATCAAACGGTCACGAAGTTGAGTTTGTAACTGGTCTTCGAAATTACACCGAGCTACTTGAGTTCCAATTTCCAGAATGAACTGTTTGATATCTTGGTTTTCTTCTCTCACGAGCTTATGAAATTTTGCTCGTTCAGCTGCTCCAAAATTTACAGGTTGGACATGTGAAAGCAGCAGTTTCTTCAAGGATTCGTAGGAAAGATAAATTGGCGAATCATTAAGTAACAGGTTTTTCATCAAGTCGTACGCATCTTCACCAATTACGGTGAGGAGGTTAGCGGCTTTCTTTTTCGCCTTCAACTCTTTGCCCGTGAGACAACATATTTCAAAGCGTTCTAAATAGTTTTCGATTTATCTCGACGAATTCTGAATGTTGAGAATTTTAAGTGGACAGGAATTCATGGTAAGAAGTTACAGAAGTCTGCGACACTAATTCTGATGGTTCCAGAATTACAGAAATGAAGTAGTTAACTAAGCTCAACCTCAAAGCCAGTTTCGACGCAGTAATAATAGTGCAGCACGTTAACCAGGTAAATTGTAGTGTAATCAGTATTTGTGCACTGTAATCATGTATGCAGTAAAACAACAATAGCACACAATGTTCTGTTATGAGTTACAGTCACTACAGTAATCTAATGGCGGTGATCTCCGAAGTGATCAACATTCGTTGGCGAACGAGTTTTAACCGATCCGGTGGAACTCCAAAGGTGACGGTGGACGATTGATCTATATTGACCTGAGGATCGCTGTCAGCCAGATGACTACCCTGACAGCTTTGTGACCAAATATATGAAAGCAGTTCAAGCACCGGTTAAAATTCAAGGGGTAGATGAAAAGCCCATGTTCATACTACTGCCATACAAAGGAGATACGTTGGCTGAATCATTGACCCGTCGATTTACTAGTTCTCTTAAGAGAATGTTTAATGCAGCCAGACTGATTATCTCATTCAACAGTTCACCAATGATCACTCCAAATCTGAACTTGTCGGTCTACATACCATCTGTGATGATTTAATCGTTTGTTTGCGATTGTTCAGTAAACTATATGGGTAGTATGATTCGACATTTGTCCAGAGGGGTCAACAACCTCATCTATCATGAATCGGGACAGGTGAACGAAAGTCAACCACGAATGCCATTGTAGGTCACCTGGACGGGTCGTTAAAAATCATCTGGTTAACAGCGATCATCAGGTCAACATAGATCGATCGTCCACTGTCATCTATAGAGTTCCACCGAATCGGTCAAAACTCGTTCGTCAACGAGGTTGGTCACTACCGAGGCCATCGCCATTCGATTACCTAATCCAATCTTGTGTGAGCAGAGTAGGTTCGTGCAACCAGTCCAACTGCCTTGGCCATTAGCTGATTCACCCGATCTATCTGCAGGCAGTTAAAATTCAGTTGGCGTTCACAAACATGTGGGTGATGTACGTGATCACAATTTTGAATTACGCCTTGAAATCCGTTGCGAGAAATGAATATTTCCATATAGCTATAGTCCAAAATATTTACTAGAAAATGATTCGTCATTAATGTTTTAAGTCAAATGTTGCACATAAGCAGACATCGGTTAACACTTGTTTTGACAACAAACGGACAGCTTTTATTCCAATTTGCCCAAGTCAAGTTAAAATAACTTTGTTCCAATGAGCACTTTTGATTGCTGATAGAGCTTACCAATGCTAGATATAATGAAAAACAGGTCAGTTAATAGTCGGTTAGTCAATCTAAACTCATTGAAGACAATCGGTTGTGTCTTTCTCAGAGGTCATGAAAACCATGATGCAAAATTTCCGATGAAATAGGTGCAACCTGCATGTCGACCGTCCTAATAATCTGACCTAAAAATAATTCGGTTTTGTCGGTAGAAAACTTTACTCTGTAATCCAATGAGGCATACTAAGTGTTGCCAAAATTGATTAACCACAGCAGGTATGAACTTAACCGTGTACGGACAAGGAACAACAATTCCCAGAAGGCAGTTCAAAAACTATCCTTCCAATAGAAAAACGACAAGGAATTACAACCCAAGTGAGAAAACCACAACAGTTCCTAACGCAACTTACCCAACCTAAGGCGAAAGGAAAGTTACACCGCCATTAATTCAAGTATTTCAAATTTTATTTATAACAACTGGTGCTGTAAATGATTTCAACGAGCGTCGGGGAAGTTTATGAAGTTGTGTAAACCGTGTTATAGGAAGGTGATTTTACAGATATGAATGGTTATGCCAATATAGTTTGGCCAAATGCATGGTATGGGCTATTCCATAACAAGTGGCAGGTTTATCACGTACGACCGTTCTTGAGAGTGCACACGTAACAACCGGGGGGAAGATAACAGATTCCGACCGACAAGATTGCACGCTACACTACCCAAAAATCAGTTGAACTGGACTCTCAAAATCGCGCGTTTTGTTGCCTCAATGGCTTAAAAATCTAGGGCACCAACGTTGTGATCAACAAAATGGGTAAATCAAAGAGGGGGGATGTTCTTGCATGCATGCGCAGTCAATCCTGCTTTACACTATTTCAACTAGCTGATGAAAATGCTTTTACGTGGCAGCAGATTAAAATCACTCAGTATTAGCTGAAGATTTAGTTGTCAGTGAAGTACTTCATGAAACAACTTCCCATTCTCTAGCTGAATTATTTTCCGAAAGCTGGATATCACCTCGGAACTGTCTGGGTCGTATGATGCTCATAGATCTGCCCAACGGACTTCTAAGAAGTACGTCGACATTGATCACTGATCGATGGCTGAGTTTATTATGATGTGATAGGCAAAAGAGTGTAAATTCATACGTTTGAGTAAGTCTGCTTTATAGTCAGCTGTGAAGGGTCTATGAATTTCACATCTTTTAGCGTGATTATGCTGTTCATGTTAGCCAGCTCCCATTTATAAATTTGCTGAAAAACAGTGTACTCTAGTCTTCCAGGATGAACTCATCAACCTGAATAGTGGTAATGAGTTTCGCCTTGTTTAGACCTAGGTGTCATTGATGCAACTGACCAAAACCTCATGAGTGAAATTGAAGTAAAATAATCACGCTGCCTGCAAGTAACTAAAATCCATTATTGACTTATAATTCTTATAAACTTGTTCGATTGTGCTACCTGGGATAGTTGTCACTGGGATAATTCTTCAGTAATGAAGTACTTGCTTCAGAATCGGTTCCATTATCATGGTAACCTTAGTGTCAGTGACAGTGTCCATGGCCACATGATTCTTTTGGCTTGGTTTAACCTTTTGTTACTTATGTCACCATAGCCTCATTGTCTACTATTAATCCGCTGCTTATCATCTTCAACAGTGTATCCACTTAGCGAGGTTCCACGACTAGAGGGACTATGACCCATCTTTGCAGACGGTTAGCCGTATCGAGCCAAAGACTGGTAACAGCGGTTTCTGATCCGCTACTAATGTGACACTTCACGTGTAAAATGTCACAATAAAAATGTAAACTGAAGCTTCGTATTCAATTTCTCAGTATTTTCTATTGGCTTGGATCATCTGCCTAGAAGAATGCACAAAAGCTTTCTCAGAACCTCTGGGGTAAACATTAAAATCCTCACACCGATTTCTTATACCGGTGCATGGGAAACCATTAAGACATTTTATATTAGGATGAAACTGATCCCTAGGAAGCAAGTTAAGATGACCTCTGCGTGTTCAAGTACCTTCTGACATTAGCCAGACAACTTCTGGTGACACGTGTTCTCAGAACTGATGCAGTTTTGGCAGGAAACCTCAGCAGTGATCTTCCATTTCGATAGACGAATGATCTTTGCTTACGCTCGTTACTGAAAACGACTTTAAAATAAAATCACAAATGCTAAAATCTTAGAGCTACCAACCAGGTCTGGACGTCATTCGCCAGCGCCTAATATCATGAGTTGTACTAACGCCTGAAGGAATCCATATTTCCCTTCTCTCACTCTTGGTTCACAGGTCTTGGTTCGTTCCAGGACCAAGTCCGGTCGATTGTTAACGCACGACTTATCATTTGCCAGGATGACTAAATCTGCCATCAAGCTGCTGCACCGTCTTTTCACGTCTACGTAGTATTCCTCAGTTGTTGAGATAAAAATGGAGTAGATTTGACCTGGAACTGTGACTTATCGCGAGTATCTAATCCGGGTGATAACTGACGTCAAACTTTTTTGATTTCCTTGCAACCTTGGTGCGCAAGTAAATTGCTGTCATGTTTAGTTTTTACAATCAATGACTTCTATGTAGCTTAGCGAGCAGAACCTCGGACAGTTGTAGGACCTACTAGTGTAGGTTTGGAAGCAGTTTTCTTCCTGAAGAAACTCCGCACATAGCCCCATCAGAATAATTTGTCAGCGAACATATGGCTGAGATCCGCTGACTATCCAAATCTTGCCAAATTAAGAAGAAACATGTAGCTAACACGCTCGTTTTCAGCATTTCATCATCAGACTAAATACAACACTTATATGGGTTCGATAAGGATGGCATATAACATATCACTGATCAGACAGATGTCAATCACTAGTGTCTGTCCGGTTTGACTTCGAAACTTAGTTACATACCTTTGATCACTTGAGTTGTACTAAGATTGCAGAAGCGTCACATCTATGCAATCACTCTGTCTTGAGTTTTTGTGCATGGCTATGGAAACTGCAATGTGCTAACTAGCCGTTTTGGGGCACACCGCGGCGATCAGTGTAGGCTAATTGCAATGGCCTGTGTGATTGTCAGTATATGACCTTTGATCTGTCTCGATTGTATCCTACATGTTCGGTAGACTGGCTTAAACAAGTCGGCCGGATTAATCAGGTCTGACTCGATCTGACTCGATCAAATGCGCGACGACTACAGACGGATACAGCTTCATCGATCCTCGCACTATCCGCATAGGCTGATACTCTCAAAAATGTTCGCAAAATCGACGTGCTGTGCGCTATATGTTCCACAGGGACAAACGAAACAGTAAACGCAAAAGAAGGCGACAATAAGAGGTAATATATCTTTCAACTGAGAGCGCAATACTAGTGTGGAAGTAAACTGATCACCTAGTTGGATGCGAAATATGCTTTATTGATTTCAACGTTAAGTGTCTTGGTTATGGTTTCATCGGTGGTATCATCCCTGAAGGGGAAGGTAGTATAAACAGACCTTTTTTCTGTGGTCTGTAATTTGTCTACCCTAGTGTTTATCAGAACACTCCTAAGAATAGTGTTCCATCTTCAATGAGTGTATTAAGCAGAGACCGTTTCTCTTCGCCAGTGGTGTCGCTTGAACATATTTTTGTGGCTTTTTCTATGGGACACCGAATTGATTTTATCTTTTGTCTTAGTGACAAAAAATTATTGAAGTTTTTATACTGGTCCGTCCAAGTTGTATCATGTCATCCTCTCGACGAGAGATAAGCACGTTCAGGAACGCCATAGCTGCGGGTGATTACTGTTCAAGGCTAAAATGGATATTTTTATGGGCGAGGTTGAAATGCGACAATATCTCATTGGGGATTTTGGATTCCTCTGCCATGTGGATGATGTTTACGTAACACTCATAAAGAATGATTTTATTTCGTCAGCTAATGAGCTACATGCTGACCTTATTGCAAATGTATCAGCCAGTAATGTGCCTAGTGGCGACCTAAATAACTGTCGGTGAAGCAACACGCAACCCAGTTGACCCAGGGTGAAATACTGGCTTATTTCCCGAAAGGATATGTAAGTGTCATTTACTTTTCGCCAACATTTTAAAACCTGGTCGATACATGTGTGTTTAACTGAAAAGAACTCACCCGATTGCGTAAGCGTCGCCACTAACGGTAGCACGTGAACTACCGGAGGTTTCGTGCCTAACTTATCAAGTGACGGTCGTCAGAAGTTTGGTAGGTCCACCCGATCGATCGGTAGGACAGATTGTTTCACCGCTTGACACTTAACGGTGAAAACATGAAGGGTAATCCTAAATAGCGTCCTAAATTAACCCAAGTCAGTAGTAATTGCCGTGCATCATGAGGGGTGAATTTTCGTCCTTTTTGTATTCACATCCTTAGCAACTTAACTACAGTCTACTGGAGAAGCTTAAGCCGTACGATAAGCAAACCAGTATCATTACCAACCACATGACAAAATCAAGGAACTATTACAGTTGGTATTTTAATTGAAAAGTGCCACTAATCTTTGTTACTTCAAGAATTAGAAAGATGAATTTGGGTGAGAACCGAACATAACTAATACTGACGTAAGTGAAGAAAAACATTTTTGATGAATACAAATGTTTTCATCATGAACTGGTAGTAAACATGTAGAAACACGCTGAGAAAAAATCCGGTTGAATAGGACAGATTATGTCGGGTAAAAATTTGTTTCAAACATTCACACACATTACTGAGGGAATGGAATACACCGAACTCAACAAATTTCTCACGGTAGATGCTTTCTGCATTGCAGCAAAGGTGGACCTTTAGAAAACAAACCAGAACCAACAACTGGTAAAATAACCTTCAATGTTGGAAAGAATGCACTGATAAATCGGAAAGGCAAACAGCATGGAATGAAGACAGGCTTTAAACGTTGAACTTTAAGGGATACCTTCTTGACTACCGTTAGCATACTGTAGACAATTTTATGCTTTATTATCCTGTGGATTATGGCCTTGTTTGGCATTTCAATTGAAATTTCTGTTAACGTTAATCTCAAAGATGATCTCATAGCAATACCATTTTTTTACCAGTACATTTTCGTGTACGGAATAATATCCACTGTTTAATTATATCCTCGAGTAGATCAACCTTTAAACCTTCGGGTCTAATAGATCCAGAAGTCTAATCAATAATAATCAATGACAATCACTGAGTTTCAGAAGTGCCACGTTCGTAAACAGAACAACATCGACAGTTTTCCACATCCAACAATCGAGGAGGAGACGGTAAACTCGGATGGACATTCTCTGTAATGTGTTGCTAAATCCTTCCCCATGGGTCGCGCTAACTCTATTGGACTCTATTCTAACGCCACGTATTACACACACCATAGTGGCCATAGGAATAGCTTACTCTAACAGTAATTGTTGCCAAGCTAGAGGTATGGTCCGGGAACCGCCTTGAATGTGCTATAACTTTACACATGTATATAATTAAAAACAATTAAGAAGAGTAGGTGTCCTTGACTTAAACTCACGTGATATCATACGGGGCGCTAATTCTAAGTTCAGTGTACTTTACTGAGTCACATGGTCTGTGTCGTCTTATAATTAAATGACAACCATCTGCTCGGAAAAACAACCTATCTGGTTCATCGTGATCCTGATTATCAGTATCAGTGTTCTTCGCACTTTGTGGGCGGGTATTGATTCACGCTGGAGTGTGAACGCACGAATATACTTGCAATAATTATATCTTTGGTGTATTGAAAAATGTCGCAGTAGCTAGTAAGTCATAGACAGATTTTAACGCTTAAGGTATAGTCCACATTAATACCTACGGTCCACTCAAGCAAACAGCAAACATGAGCTTTTAACATGGATAGTTGACGTGTCTATGCCAGATGAGTCAATTTACGAAAAGAATGTTAAATTTGCTCAAATGTTGTCATGTTGTTGCTGGAGTTTTTATCAACCGAGGCACCGTTAATCATGTGAATACTCCAGTCATTAGGTAACGTTTTGTTAATTTTAGTGTCGACAGTGTCCAATTAATGGAATTACCGGTAATCGAACCAATAGGTCCCATGTAGTCATGGACATTTCAATACAAAGGTTTCCTTTTAAACCCAACCAAACATTTTAACTGCCAAGTAATGAAAACCGATTTCTACTTTAGGTATAGTAGTCTCGAGCAGAACAATATATTTTTGGAAATGCCTGGAAGTATTTCAACACATTTTGCAGGAACGTTATGAGGCGTGGGATTGAGCCGAATAGGCAAAATGTTTCCCTGCATACAAGTGGATAATAGATTGAAATTAGTTGGTTCAGGGGTATTTCTATAATGTTAACGTCTGGCCCGCCTTAAACATTGTCAACTTTGTAACTGGTTCGTCTGGTATGGAGAAGCTTCTGTATCAGAAGTGGGACGTGACCAATAAACCAAATTCCCGAATGGCCATAAGTTGTTTCAAAATGAAGGCAGATAATGTTATCGACCACTGTTGACTAGTACAGGGAAAAAAATAACTTAGCTCGAGTTCATCTCAACCGGAATGATACAGACGTCTTGCTGACAGGTATTTTATATATTAAGGGAGGAAAACCGTTTTTACTTAGTACGCCTCGGTTGCCAGGAGTTCAGCTGGGCTCTGTACGCACTCAAACTTTCCCCAGTTTCTCTATGTTTGACCTGGTGATGACTGTGGGATTCCGCGATGTTTTTTTGGATAAACTTCTGAATTTTTAAAATTCTAATTGGTTCTCGCCAAGCCGAATGATAAAGAAGCAATTCTTGTAGCACAGAAGGTAGTGTTTGTACTATCGTACTCACGTTATCGGAAAGTGAAATGTAACCATCTAAAATATGCGAATCAGGGATTCAGATATTTTCAGTACGTGACCGTTATTGTAGTGGCCGGGATCTTGTAGAACAAAAATATATATGATTTACAAGGCCAGCCTAGTCAAGTCTACAAATTGTTGTGTTCACTCACATAGTGAAAATTTTACACTATTGTGTATATAACCTCAGTAGATTCATCCGGAAAGGGTGGGGAAATTTGTACTTTACATGGGGTGCAAATAATCCGGAATAAAACCATTTTGACAGCCATTTCTATATTTTCACGTTCTCATGCTTATAGTTTTACTAAGGTTATTGAGAGAACGTTTTATTTCAAATCATGAGCTTTCTCCGGAGAACATCATTTTCGTCTGATTATCACGTTATAAAACAGTTCAATTACTGTCTCACATTCTTGTCAAAAGACAGTCATAATAATTATTCTTTAAAATATTTTAGTGAAATGTATTCCTCTAAAGATGACAGATATAGAATACAGAAATATCATCTACTACGGAAGATTAAAATGTTTTCTTACTCTACTGGAAAGCATTACTTTAAGGTTTTGGTTACATATTGTTCAGTCCAAGTACTGTTAAATCTCAGTATCAATGGTCACAACAATATTCTAATAGGTGTCACTTGTGAATGCAATTGTTTAGCAGACAGCACTTTCAGAAATTTAAAATGAATTCTTCATAATGTCGCAACACAATCTTTTTTGCCAAAACATTATGTTTAACCCACCGAATCGTGATATCTTTAAACAAACACACGTTGTCAAGTGTGTCAACATACTCCTCACTCAAGTATCTAACCGGTACCGTTTCTTCTAATTTAAGCTAAACAGTTCACAACAACGAACTCTCTTTCAAACCTTTGTGTCTGATAGTTAATATCTTTACATATCTTCCTGCATTTAGGTGTGCTTGTTCGTTGCCCACAATCTCAGTCATTGCGATTATTTTTTCTCGATAAATGTTTTTAAAACATTTTTACTTGTCCGGTATGGAGTATTGTATTTTTTTTGCATTCCTGTGTAAAAGTTATGTTTTTCTCAGTTCCTTCATAAATGTGTCGTAGTTGACTCGAGTAAACACAGAGGTTTGTCCGCAAAAAGCAAACTAGTGTGTTTTCAAAATCTATTTGAGGAAGTGTACATAGCCCATAGGGAAATGCCGAGCAGTATTTTCACTGCATAATTCTCACCTTGGATGAGTAAGCAGGTCAGAACAAAAGACCACAAATACACAGATTGCGTGAAATGGTTTTTCTAATAGACTCCAATAAAATGGTTGTCTATATATTCGTGAAGCACTCGTACACAACTGAAAATTTATGGATCGGGCATAACAGTCTTCAGTTTGGCTTCATATCTAATGAGAATGATCTTCGGATTCTCCTCTCTTTCCAGACTGAACTAACAAAGATACTTGCATATACCTAGAAGCTGTGAACAAGTGGCGGCACTGTTTGTGTTGATGTCAATCACTGGGTAGTATAGATCTTTATTAAATTTTGCCACGCGCCTGTTTTTGCGTTGGAAAAGTAACTAGTTTTGGCCATTCACACATCGCAAGAAGCGTTTGACATATTGTGATCAGTTTTTTATATTTCATTGTCAGCGAAACACTACTTTTGTTTTTCGATAACAAAGAAATGTCAAATGGACTTGGTTAGCTTTTGATGTTTTTCCAAAAAACGTGAACCCTTACCCAGGAATTAGCTTATAATTCAAGCAAGCCTATTGCATTCAGTAGCGTTTTAAATGCTTAGTGTATGGCCGATCTTGTTTTGACTTCTTTTTGCTTGCTCAGTGATACGTTCAACATTAGTTTCAGAAAATTATAATGGCCAATGACGAAGATACCGAAGTCGACAAGTGAGTTGTTTAACCTGTGGGCGATTTTATTTTACTCTTATTTCCAATGAATAAATATGTTCGTCTTCACAAGAAACTGGTTACACTGAGCGATAAAATTCATCTATTTTTTGAGTCATCAAGCACAACTGTTGATCATAAATTTTAATTTTAAAATTTCACATTGTTCGTGTAGACAGCGAAGCCTTCTGTTTGGTTTATTAGGATATTAATAGACTGAATGACGCTCTAACTGGCGATCCTATGCATTACTAGCTAAAGATCTTACCCACTAAACTATCAGCTTAGAATAAGCGTTTACAACTGGGAGACTGAACAATGGATTCCGAATGGATGCAGTTTATCTCAACATGTCAGAATTCCAGTGAATTTATTAAATTCATTGAAAACAAAACAGCCTATATATCTGTCTGTTTGTATGTATTACCTCTAATAGTGAACTTGCTTAGTGATCAAATGTTGCACATAGAATGGCTTGGATAATCCTATAACTCTAAGTTCACAGCTTCAAAGAGGACTTGACAAGAGAGCATAAATCTAGCCATTTCTTAACAAATAAACAGCAAATAAGTGGAAGCTGTCAGGCTAGTTCACATGAAGTTCCCCTAAGGCATTTCCAATAATTACCGGAAATGCAGATTTCCCTAAAACTTACCATAGGTGATCAACACAAATGTCGAAATATCTGTGATAATTTTTTACAGACTGTAGCTGCGGAAAACAGCGTCAGTCGAATAAATAAGCAGTAATGGGCGAGTAATGAAAGTGCAGACACATTTTTTGAGATTTCTAGTTCGTTACCAACCATCTTGAAATTATCTGTTTATTTTGTATGGTAGTTCTTTGATGGCCAGTTCAAAATTTGTCCGATAATCTGAGATAACGTTGTTGATAGTTCGCTCTTAGCTTGATTGACACCTAAAGAAATCGATTGACCTTCAGAAACCATAGATTTATGCTTTTTATTTGGGTTGTGTGGTTCATGTAGGTATGCAGTATATAACCTCTAACAATTCTGTCCTGGAACCAAAATCTTTTTCTATATACTTTTGCGAGTTATGACCTTCGGAAACACAAGCATCAGTCGTATTTACTTATGTTTATGCCATCGCAACATGTTACTACTTCACCAAATAGCATTATTTTCGTTTGTAATGTGGAGCCCCTATTGCGGCAGTTTTAACAAGCAGATGTATACAGGCGTCGCTCTATTTCTTTACTGTAATGCCACCTCAACATGTTTTCTTATGCAAAATTCTTTCGATGCATTTTCATAGTCACTGGCAATAAGCGAAAATTAACTACAGTTCATCAGGTTACTCAAAAATTTGACCAACGATGACTGCAGCTCAGGTTAGTATCACTCTATCCCTCGATAATGATGGTCTCTTCTACCTGAACGAATATCAGTTGTTACACTGTAAAACACTCGTACTCCAGACGGAGGCACGCTGAGTGGCCCGATAACCATAGACCGCCCGCTAGTTCATAGCATCGCAAAACCACCTTGTCACAAACCTTCCTGTTAGCTTATAGTTGTATTCTACGCAGGTACAGGATACGCCACTTCGATATACGAACTATCAGTTAAACCGCAGGAGGTCTTATACTTGTGGGATAAATTGTATAAAATATCCACACCTCTTTTGCAGAGGTGTGTAACATTTACCACTGTAAGTGCTGTGAAGACACGCAGTCTCTCTCAATGTAGCAAAGAACAACCAATGGCGTACATCATTGCGCCTATGTATTCTCTAGGTTTTACTTGGTAGGCTTACCTTTCGATATATCGTCTGATCATTGGTCAACCAAAAATCCGCTAGAAGGATTCAGTATACTTAGAGGGATGTACTTATTTTTGTGTTTTGTTTGAGATGTGCACGTATCTACTTATTATGTACTGGACAGTAGAGATCAACAGAAAATAATCATAGCCCTTAGAAACATGAATAAATTACCCGTTATTATCCTACTTTTATGTGATATGCTGCAGATCAGAAATTATGGAGGCATTGAAAACAATCGATAAAGATGGTAGCGGTACAATCTCTTGTACGGAACTTCGCAATTTCCTCGCATCGATCGGTTCATTTAAGGGATTAAACGAAATTCTTCAGTTCATCAACCGCTACGATACAGACGGTGATGGTGAACTCAGCATGGATGAACTCTGGATAGCGTTGAATTCTTAATTTCGTGCACAGAAATATGAGTTTTGTCATTATGTGATTGTTTTCTGAATTTATTTATTGGTATGTATACGAAGCGTCGTGCAACTCTGAGTGTTAGCCTGTGCAAAACTACCGAAATACAACCGTTATTTATCGTAGGTTTGGAATTTATTTCGGTCTTTAATTGTAACATTCCTAGGCTAAAGATACACAATCATATTTGACAAAAATAGACAAATGCCTAGCTTTTAACTGATGGAAGTATTTATATCATGACATTAAAGTGATCGATGTTGATGGCTGACAAACTAATGCTCCTCCGCGTCTGTTGAACGCTTGGCATGAAGTCAACAAGACAGAGGTCCAAAACGTTAGCATTTGTAAGGATTTGATCACGTCGAATGTGTACAACAACATAAATATCTGTCATATCCCCCAGAGCTGCCGGATTATGGCGGAATACACGGATCAGTTCATCTCTGCTAATGGTGGTTTTGTCATCATAGTCAACCGTGATATTCCTTGAATCTAGAACTGGACAGGTGATTATGATTATAACAGAGTTAATGTTTTGGTAATCACTAAAATGAGTTCGGTCTAACTGAAGTTTCTTTATAAGATGTGATGAGCGCCAGCTGGGACGGCTCAGTTGCTAATATATAGATGTGGTCCGAAATTTATGGTGGAAGGGATGATATCCGTGACGGATTAAGAAGTGGCATAAATCCAAGGTGAAGACCCTGTGCAGAATCGTTGCTGCACTGATGGTCCTTGTCATCCTTCGAAGCATATGGTCTGGAGAATATGTTGCAGCGCCATCTTTAAAAATGTCCTTGGGAAAGTGTGACATGCATAAACTAACGCGTTTTCGAAAAAAATCCTTCTGAAGGGCAGCAAGATTTAAACAGAATACCTTGATCCCATCAAAGTTAAGTGCACAGACGGGACGATGACCTTTCGGTCAACTGCGAGACAGAAGGCAGGCTGAGAAAGTGCCAAGACCCTGCCATAACCCATTCAGCAGTCTATGGCGCTTTTCATAACGGTTATAAAACCCTGCCTGAGAAATCCCCTATGTTCAGTTCAATAAGCCAGCTATCGTCTGGCAATTAACAGTAATGTAGATGGACTCTCATAAGATCCTTGCCGCTCATGTTTAGATCCATCTACTGAACTTATCAACTTCGCGAAATTGCTGGAGTTCTTTTTTCTCCACCCTACTCATGAAGTCCTAAAATGAATACGTTGGGTATGGATATGGGAAGTGTTAAAAAAGGGCAATATAACTGTGTGGTGAAACATGAACCCAAATCTAGCTTAACAAACTATTGTGACCATGTTCTGGCATTATACAAACAACGGCTCACAAAACACTATAACAGAGAGTTGAATAGAAATTAAAATTGTCCGAATACTTCTGGTGATAATTTGTTTCATGCGAAAATACCCACTGAAGTTATGATAACAACAAAGAACGTTTCGAATAACTTTCTTGAGTCCATAGGGAGGGAAAGGTGGTTTGGCGAATATTCCGTTTTCAATCGTCCATCAGTGGACCAACTACATAACATTTTGTCATCGTGGTCACCAAACAGAAGAACAAGACTTGGTATGTTTGTGTGAACACCAGACTAAGTACAGCATATATATATATGAAAACTGTAGCCAGAGAGAGTAAGAAACTCGGTTAGCATTTTAGTAGACTGTGTGCTTAACGACAGTTACTCGGCCATTGTTCCAACTCGTGAATTCGATTGATAGGGGATGGATGAAGTAGTCGCCGCGCACACTCTTTCTAAGCACAGAGGACAGAGTCGCGCAATAGTAAATTTATATCTCCCGCAACGGTCAACATGTGGACTATCAGCATTTTAGATCGATTCCTTGGCACGCGATATGTGAACTGAGAAGCAATTTTTATGGTGATGGAATGATTTAAGTTTGTCCTCAACAAAAATTACCTGCGAGAGCTGCGATCAATTGTGAGTGATGTTCAGTCCATATGAAAATCAAAATCCCCTACTACACATCAGTAGTCAAATACCGCTCAACAAATCAATGATTTCTGTGATTTCAACTTGGAGAGAAGTCCTAGTAGAGGGATCATCGACTGGAGTTAACAGACAGTAACTGTGTCTCCTCTCGAGGCGATCTGGCAAACTGATCATTACTCACAAGCGAAAGTGGTTGAGTGTTCATATATGATAATTCGGTCGTGCCTAACGTGAGGGGACAGTTAGTGTTTGTTAATTCAAATCGATGACCCCTCGCTTAAGATTTCTCTCGAAGTTGAATTCACAGAAATTATTGACTTGTTGAGCGGTATTTTGATAACTGGTGAGTAGTAAAGGATTTTGTTTTTCACATAGATTGAGCATCACCCACAATTGATCGCAGCTGTCGCATTCCCATAGACTTTCCAGTCTCCTCACTAATATAGTTGAGTGTTCATATATGGTAATTCGGTCGTGCCTAATGTGAGGTCAATGGCGCAGTGATAAACACGGTTGCCTCATGACCAGAGTGGCCGTGGCTCTAGTTCCGGCAGTGACGAGGATATTCACTACTGACGAGCTCTAATGAGAGCGAAACTCGAGTCTAGTGCGTCTTTTCGAAAGGGACCGACTGGAAATTTTATGGGAATGCGACAGGTGTGATCAACTGTGGGTGACGTTCAATCCATATGAAAAATTACATACTCGCTTTAACCATACCACGGTTCAACCTGATGCCCAAATACACGATCAGATAATCAACTTGTAGTACAGCCACTCTGTACTAAGTTTAAATCAGTCTAATTATCAAAGGTATAAAAATCCTTGTCTGCTACCTGTGTTGTTCTCGTGATTCAGCTAACTGCAAAGTCGTCGTGTCCATTGAATTATGCACAATTATTCATCCACTGAGGATGTATTATATTACGGCAGGCTCACAAGAAGGGTTCAATGATAAATGTGTTGCTGCTGAATAAAACAGATCACTAAATGTGTTAGATTTACCAGACTGTAGTTTGGGTTTTAAGATGAGACGATTAGCCAAAGAACAATAAAAGATGACGTTGACAAGGGATAATCCTACAGACCAAGGGTAGAACAAGTATAGGGTGATACTGATATGTCAGCATGAAACTGTCAACCTTGAACCTGTGAGAGTAACAGATTAGAGTTAGTTACTAAGATTATGATTGACTCGGTTGTCACCTAAATATATATCAAGGATAACAGTAAGCGCTTAGAAAAGCAGTTTGAAATCACTAGAAAATTGATGAAAATTATATTACACTTCAGAAATGTCTGAACCGGGTGATGAATTTTAAATAAAAGCGTTTCAAATTAAATTTTTCATGACATAGTGTTCTTTCTTTCTACACAATTGTGCAACACGAATTTTCCCTTCGTAGTTTAACCACTTTCTGATCTAGTCAAAACAGAGAGAAGACATATAACGCGAGATGTTAACACTCCGATTTACTCTCATCAGTCGTCAACGTAAAACTAGCAATTTTATACAAACTGCTGGTCGAATTCCAACCTGCGACACTCCGTTTAGTTATTTTTGTTCTCTAGTTTTACCCTATAATTTTTCGATAAATAAAGATAGTTTAGCCTACTTTGGGCGTGATTCCCAAGTAACCGTACAAAGCGTGACCATTTGGATTGCTCACATGTCCATTCAACGGGTCTTATCCAGACGATAGACCGGAAGCGCACGCCAATCACAGGAGAATATTGCTTTATGCGTGCCCACACCCTATACGGACACACCAAAACATTGCAATCCAAGTATGTCGTTTTCTAAATCGATACGTAAAATAAAGCGAACGCATTGCATGTGTTCTCATTCCGTGTGAGCCCAATGATAGGCCATTGTGGGGGTGGAAATGACAAAAAGAAGTATAACTTTGAGGAGTGATTAACTGAAGATCAAAAGCGATGATATTTGGATAAAAATAATGACCGGGGTTCGAGAACTTATGGTTGACTTGTCGACTTTGACATCGAAATGTGTTTTTCATCAAGTAACCTGTCACGTCACTTATGAGTTAAACACTCTGAGAGTGATCAAACCTAGAAATAAGCAGTAAAGTGAACCAAGTTCAGACGCTCTGTCAGGTGATCAGCAATCGGACGTCGTTACCACTCAGTTACCATAAAGGTGAGCTAAACGATATGCTTGACAGTTCGAAAACTAACAGCAGAAGTTCGGTTACAACGGTGAGTGACTGCCCCCTAAGCCGTAGATGAATAATCGACCGCTTATTGTGAAACCAACTGTGCAGACGTCAACTAGAACTTCCCATTTGTACAAGAGTTAATGGTTAACTTTTCATCTAAAGATAAATATGTACCAGTAACCAGAACGAGTCGAGAGATACATTTCGCCTTTGGTCAGCCGAATATTATAACCTAATGCCAAAGTTTCAAGCGCTTCTAAGCAGTGTTCAAACCTTGCTAGACCCAATACCCATCCATTCATAGATGGACAGTAAGACCTTTTGCTTTACAGAATAACTAGTTTTTCGTTTGATGATAAAACTGAGGTTTTAAACACTGTCAATTTGAAGAGTTTACCTCTTACCAGCCGAACATTATTTTACTTGTAGATATCACCGGCAATGAGATTTCAGAATGAGTATACGTTTGTGGATTTTTAGGTTAAATCGACAGCGGTAAGCCCCTTCACTTACCTTGACAGCTTACCAAAACTGCCACAACGTTCTCAGTGATATTAGTGTTCCAATTTATGAAAAATCAGCATTTCTTTTCTTTTCCTTAAACAATGGTGATACCGTAGGAAGTAGGACAACTCCAGTTCTTTCCGATGTCAATATTGGTGTTGAGTTATGAGTAGATCACGTCAAAATAGGCATTGTAGTGCAAAACAGGGTGTGGCAGTGGACTAGCCTATTACAGTGATAGTGGCCTATCTTTTTCTACGATATGCCAAAAATTCCGTTGAGTTTTGTCCAATCTAAGGACATGACTAAGTTCTGTAGGCAACAAGCCTTTATTTTTCAAAGAATCTTCCCTCTAAGTCCAAAACGGACAACTTTGTAACATCAGATTCGTTGCAGAACCATAGAACGAACACAGAACCGTATATTACCTTGGTAACCCGCTAGCCTTCAACAAACAAAAAATATTCAATATTTGCATTCGTCGCAAGCCAATGAACAAAACTTAACTCAGGATGTCTTCAATGTTCAAAGCGTGAAGTCAGCACATCACTAACCAACTAGTTGGAAAAGATTTGCACTAACAACTCCAGCTATGAACAGGATACTGTCACTTTCGTTGTAACGTTACAAGACAGTAAGCTTCAAAAAATTGGCATGCATAGGCTGATAATCACATATGTGATATGCTTAAATAATCAAGACAATGAAACTTGGACTGCTGGATTATAGTATCTTGTTGAATGGGTACTTCCAAAGCAGTAAGATAAATCACAATGAACGACGAAATCGCTACTTCCTTTCGCTTAAACAACCATTTTTGATATCATTCAAGCAGAGTTAAATATGTAAGGTGAACCGTACGTTGCATCGGGCTGAATGTAGTGATGAGATATTCGGACCGTTGTAAGTAGGAGTTGCAAAATATAGAAGTTACAAACTTTTTCCGCTAATTGACTCAATGTGTTTAAAACCTGGAACGCCATTTAGCCATCGTGTTGCGTACATTAGCTGAATATGACAAGATCGATTGTGTTAATTTTGCGGTTCTGAAACATGGTTTCAAGTTCTTTTTTCGAAATGTTATACACGGAAACCGTGATGACTACCATATGTAACACGATCAGCACACACCTTGCTTGTGACAACACCAATGATTGTGCCAACCGCTTATCCATTTGGACAGGTATAACTATATGCCCAACAAAGTTTGTAACACTGTATGGAACGAACAAGTGACAGACCCTCCTAGCCAAATCCACAAATGATTTCTTGAACATGGTTGGTGACACCTGTGACGGAATTAGCTTGCCATAGAGGCATATAGTACACCAACAAGACTAGGGAACAGACAACACATTACCACCCCCAAGTTTCTGGAAGAAAGAGTAGATGATTAACCAGGCTACAAAGAGTTACTGTGTGATACGAACGAAAAATGTACAATTGATTTAACCTAACTACGACTAACACAGCCTCCGTCTCTTCGCTGACGGTTCATGGTGACTACGCTGGGGACCTACCAACCTGA
>JTDE01000421.1:66812-108073 GCA_014338405.1 Paragonimus skrjabini miyazakii | reverse complement strand
AGAGGCCAGCGCTAAGAATTGATTATCGGCTGACTGGTAGTCACTGAAAGATTTGCAGAGCACATACAAGACTGAATTAGTTCTCTACTAGCAGGTTTTACTCGTGAAATTATTTGATTGAAAATTTGCTGTGATAAAGGTTGCCCGTGGTTACCGAAACGTTGGGATTAAAAGAGCACCTTTCAACATGGTTGAGTTTCTGACGCATCAAACAATCCGACCGACTTTCCAGTTTCTTCTTTTACGGTTCTCTATACATTAAACGCGGTTTATCCTCATCATCGAAATTGTACTATTCTGTTTTCTGTCATTTTATACAGCTGAATTCATTACACTATACCCTCTTAAGTCGACTGTTCGGTGCGCACGTTGCATTCATGTTTATTTCCGCCTATACTGCTCAACTGATTTAAATGTTTCTTAATGGTGTCACGCACTTCAAGTTAGTATTTTGCCTGATAGAAGTCTGGACTGTCTGATTGTCAATCTCTTTAGGTATGCATAGATGGGACACTAAACCGATCCCGAAGGCGAGTGTTCTTGAAGAAACCTTCTTCATAGTATTTTAATTTTTCGTGCTTCCTTCACAAATTCCAATTCTACTCAATTTGTTGTATGCAGTATTCTTCATATACGTATGGTCTTGTATGTTTTCGATGGTCTGTACCATTAAGCCCCGCTATTAGAATGATGCGCGCGAGTGAAGTAACACACGATCATGAACCGAAAAACGACACAGTTGTATACTTCGACCTCTCGACACTATTCCCCGAATGGCAATTGTGATTATAGCAAATGAAGTGATTCACAATGGGGAACAATGTGACCCGTTCATATTATTGTACACAATTATGTCAACAACTTCCCAACAGAGCTGCTCACATTTAGAACCACTTCATCTTCGATGTCAAGTTCATCTTGATTGTATCCAATTTATAGTCTAGTGTGACACATAACGTTTGGATACTTCCAACTCAGTTGAAGAACGGTTTGATAAGATGCGGCGTGATTAGTTCCTTCTACTAATATTTCATTAAGCGTTTCTACAAAAGGTAAATTATGTAGATAGCATGCAGATGAGTGAATCCAAGGTAACATGTGCCAAACTTCTGGTAAAGCTATTAGTATGCTAGAATACCGTCGATTTTCGAAAACGTAACACCTTACATTCATTGTGCGCCTTCTGTGGTTTGCATTGCTGTGAAATATTCATGTGCTTTTGAGCTACTAGATTATATGTTTACTTATACTAAATGAGTATTTCATTTATGAGAAGCTTCGATATCTCTTTAAGCATTAATGTTTGTATACTCACTTGGATATTCTACTGCTCGACATATTAACAAGTGAATGTGATAGTCACTAACAGGGGGACAGTTGTGATTTGTGTAGATACGTATCGACAACAATATATGCTTACATTAGATGTCAGTATTTTCAACCTGGACAACAAAGTCGAAAGTGTCACGTAGACCACGGAGTTAGGATAGGGTGATTTGCACATCTTGAAAATAGGTCTCAGCGGTTGATTTTGTTTGTGGATCTGTGGTAGTCCGTATAAACGAATGATGTTTGAGTCGGCCGACTTGTGTCCGTCAAACTCAGCTGCTGTCATTCCTCTTCGCTGCAAAAGTTGTTTGAGGCTATCAACTACTTGGCCCTCAATCACAATCGTTTTGTTCTTTTATGCAACCAATTTACTAGATTTGCCTCGGTCTGAAAAAATGTGTGACATTTTATCAACATATATATATATATCACATATGATAATTCCGTCGTGCATAATGTGAGGTCAATGGCGCAGGGTAAATACGGTTGCATCATGAACAGCATGTCCGTGGTTCACGTCCCGGCAGTGGCGATGATATGCACTACTGACGAGCTCTAAGGAGAGTGAAACTCGAGTCTAGGGGCCGACTGGAAAGTCTATGGGGATGCGACAGCTGCGACCAATTGTGGGTGATGTTCAACTTGAAATATTCTTTTTTGTCCATATTCACCATGCCTACTCCAGAAGTGTTATAAATACGTCGTCACGTTCGCGTAGAGTTCTCAGGGCCTGAAAATGTCTCGCTGTGAATGAACTTTTGTGGATGAAATTTGTCTTCCGGTGTTGGTAGCAACAAATCTGATTGGCCTCTGTTGTAGAAGTCAGCTGGTTGGTCTAGTTATAGTCATTTTCAGACTGAATCTCAATTTCCAACTGGTCATCTCTACGACGTAGACAACAAAACTTTGGTGTTTACGACAATATTTCAAATAGAGGGTTGTCCGGCCTAACCTGCGACAAATTGTGAGCATCTCTTTCTGGTTTGACCTGGAAATCTGATTGAGGTCACTCGTTATTATGGCTATTCATTAATTTTGACCGTCTTTTGAGAACCTGTTTGGTTGCCTTCACGAAGTCGTCGAATTCCTTCCTTTCATGTTTTGTCGATCCGTTCAAAACATGCTATCGTTAGTTCACATTCCTTAAGAGTTCAGTCGCGTGTGTGCGTGCTGTATCCATATAGTTCAGTGAGTGCCGTTCAACATACTTCGTGTCCGGACCAATACGGCTCCCAGAACAAATCGACCAGGCGTGTTTGGAGTATTCACTTCGATCAATACAACCAGGAAGAAACTCGATCAATCCGGTCGTCTCTGAAAGCCTGGTTTTGAAGCTCAAATTATAGCTCAGCTCCGTAAATATCAGAGGATCCTTGCTTTCTCGTAATCTATCGAAAACATCCATTGAGTCATAGAAGATAACGGTGACGAGCAGTTGTTTTCGATTAGTTGTCTGACCGACTCAAACCGACCGGTTCAACCATCCTTCGTTCATACAGACTACCACATATCCACAAGCCAAATCAAGCACTGAGAACTATCCTCGATATGTGCAAATCACCCTGTCATGCGACTGCAAAATGGTTAACACAACAGCTCCCA
The DNA here is from genome assembly GCA_014338405.1 of Paragonimus skrjabini miyazakii. Taxonomy (NCBI): domain Eukaryota; kingdom Metazoa; phylum Platyhelminthes; class Trematoda; order Plagiorchiida; family Troglotrematidae; genus Paragonimus; species Paragonimus skrjabini miyazakii. The sequence continues at coordinate 105,142 of JTDE01000421.1, read as the reverse complement.
CCAATTCGTCAGAACCTGTGTCCCAATAATCCGCGTAAAACTTCCGATTTTGTTTTCCAAATCGAAAATACTGACATCTAAAATAAGCGTACACTGTAGTGCAAAGGCGTCCAATAAAGCGCACTCTTTATTGTCCAACTCGTTGGTTATCATGTCACGCGCGCGCTCGCGTTTAGTGATCAGAATTCCGGTCCAAAACACATCCCCGGTTTCCACTCACACGTTATGTGCACTTCTGCCTGGTTTGTGTATGTGGCCGACGCCTTCTGTCGGGAGGTTTCGCCTACCATTCTTCGTCCGTTGGGCCGATTTCGTTGAACGATGGCTCGTGTTGTCCGTCATTTATCCCCTGTCAGCTTTGACCGTATTTCACGACCGTATCGACATATTCCTCCAAGTGTTGAAATAATCGCGCCCTCGATTTGGTCGTCCAGCCTATTTTGCCTGCCATGTCTCGCCCGTTGGTCCGATCTAGTCGAGCGATAACTCATCCGGTCGACCACACTGTCCCCGATCCGATCGTTGTGGGCTTTTGGACGTACCTCCCCCGCGTCGAGGTATTTCACCGAATGCTGGAATACTTGCACCTCCGGTTTACTACTCCATCACAATAAGATCTGGCTGCACATTCATCCACCCCCCCCCCAACACACACACACACACACAAAGATTACCCAAAACCATTTTTTGGTGGTCTGCATTATGGTTATTGTTAACTGCTTGTCAGTAAGTGTTTTTCGCAAAAGTTTCATCGAATATCGCACAATCCCTCAGTCACGATGTGTTACTTGACCTAAACAAAATCCGTATTCGTTAGTAACCGATTTTTCACGTCATCGGACGATAGTGGCTACCTGCCATGTCATGCGTGATTCTATTCTGTTCTTTCCTGTTCAAACCGGTAAATGCTACCCTGTTAAATTACTGCAGAAATGTGAAGTGTTTGGTCTACCGAATACTTCATGAGATCTTGCTCGTTCCCTGCTCAGCTTTCTATTCAATATTATTTTACAGTTTTCCTTGACATTCAATATTGAGAAATGAGACATTGATCTCATGCTTTGTAGAAGGGCTGAATTAGAACGTGAAGATAATACAAGCATCTGACCAAGTGAATGTGACTTGTGAATCATGTGTAAGTGTGCAACAGGCCAGATGGCTGATAACCTTCATATATCGGTGTTGTACTTTTAAAATTGAACGCCTCACTATAAAATGGGTTTTGTTTTCTTAGCATGGTTCACTTATCTATCGCTAAACTTGGTCAACAAATTCCATCTACTTCCACAATAACAGTAGTCTAATTTATAACGCACAATGGTTCGCCGCCTTACAGATTTAGATCACCGATTCGAATAGCCCCATGAGTTTATTAGAAGTGAAAAGATGTTTTGGTGAACAGTCTGTTTTCGGTTATTCATCATCGAGCCAATTACATAGCATTTTATATCATCATGGTTGTCAAGCGATCAAAATAAAAAGCAATTAGTCAAACAATTACATCACGAGATTGTGATTTAGATCAATTCAGCCGGTAACGTGGCATCGAAAAATCCGTATCGCTGTCCGCAGTATTCCTACAGTTTAGGTGAATTTACTGTCACTCACTAATAGGATGTGCTTCGGGAACTTCCACACATCATGCTGTTATAATTCCGGCAGTGTATCAAACACAATCATGTCTCTCTTATTTTAAATAAATTGGAGAATTAACACTTGGACAAGTTGGTTTGGTAAATACCTCGAACTAAAGACTAAACCAAAAAATCGTCCACAAAATGGTTAACGGTAGATATAAGAAGTATGAGTTGCTGGATCGTCTAGTATCAAACATGCCGTGAGTGTTCCGTCGAAAGTAGCTAACTAGGAACATATGTAACGGATATGACAGAAGGCTAGTGAGGAAGACAAAAGCGGGTCACGCTAAATAGGAACATTTGCTACACAGTTGTGCCATAGCTCTGCCTCTATAAGATTACACGACCAACGTTTGAATTTTAAGGGTGAATCAGAGGCGGCTTAGTTTTGTACATATGCTAAGCAGTAATTATGACAGTTCGAAACTGTGATGGACAGTGTGACGCTGTCTGTGGCATAATAGCCAACAGTCCTGAGCTACATCATGTATGTTACGATATGTTAACATTTCGTTTACTGTCATCAGTTGCTAACGTAAAGCATGCAAGTTATGTATGACGGACAATTAGAGATAGATAAAGTATGGACACGCATACAGACACCACGTATTATGTCATCACCACCACGGCAATCCTAGAAGTTGTTTCGACCACTTTTATGCACATATCGCCGGCTGGTGAGCTCTGATCAACATGGCTTCGCTAAAGACCAGTAGCTTCGGGTTCTGTTGGTGTAACAATAATTTCAATAATCTAAGTGGATCAACCTGGTGACCTGTTATCACAAGGCGTCTGGCAGTCGATGATACGTGGCTTCGAGTAACGGATTCACCGATTTGAGATTGTTGTGTCATGAGTTGTTTTAAGCAGTTCGGGACGTGTCATACCACTCGATGTGATAGCCGTCGATCTGTTCTGCCTGCAAGTGAACTGATAAACAACGTGAGAGACAGAAAGACTAGACAGATTGAGTTCGCGATTGCATAGAACGGGTCCTTTGGTGGTTTGAACCAAGCGTAATTGTGCAGATGCATAAGTACTTTGCAATTTGTGCTTGATGCCGCTTGCCAAGTGATCACCTGTGAATTGGAAAAATAAGAATATATATTTCTTTTGATCTGTTAGCACTGATTCATTGCATTTGGTCACCCTGTTTTGAATGTCTATGAACGTTTCAGAATATCTATTTGCCGGTAACGTTTTTCTCAGAATTTATTGTTCCATCTGAAGCTTATCAGGGGTGTAAATATGTCTAGCCCTATGAAATAGAGTTTTGATTTAACTCCGCTTGTATACTATTCTGGCAAAGCTGGAGAACTGAAGATATTCTGCACCCCATGTTACTTTGCGATGAACCGATCGCTGTAATGTCCTGAGTTATTCGAACACAGGACCCATGAAGTACTGTTGGACGTTAAAACACATGAAAAACTTACAAAGAACTGGGATCAGGTGTACGGCGTACATTACTTAGCTTGTTATGAGAATCAAGTGGACACGGCTGATATCTTAAAAATGCTATTGGAAAAAGAGACCTCTTAACATATCATGGCCCGATTGCACATTATTATTGTGAACGTGACGTAAGTAACAGCAGGCTTCCTAGGCTGCTGTTGATTGAGACGATCATGTAAATCGCCTCGGAATAGATATAAAACAAAACAGTAAAACCTTTTGTCTCTTATTGCGTTCAAGTCACAGTACAGTTGGCATCCGAAAGTGGTTAAAATATGATGTACAAGTATAAACCACGTTAGTTTGCTTCTTCCTGACACTCAGGTGCACAGTAGTAATATGTTCTCCTAGTGCGGTAGGTATTCGTAAACAGAAACCTGGTAAAACGAAAACCGTATGATTACGGACAAGTTGGAACAATGAATTGTGCGGTGGGCAATTCTGAGCGAGTGTGTATATGCACGATGATTGTACTTAGCTAATAAAACGTGTGACCGATAATACAGTTAGGTTCAACGCTTTCTACCAATTGTTCATGTGGATTATACATTACCATAATCAAACACTCCTGACTTACACTGCTACCTTGGCGAGGTGGTCGGGCTTGTGTACTGTTTTGATCCGGTAGGCTATGTTGACAAGAACTCCGTTCCTTCCAGGTGCAACTTTGTCAGACAGACCAAAGGGGAACAGCCAGACGAAAAGCACTTACACTCATAGGATTGTGTGTCGCACTACTGACCGCGTAGGAGTGCTTAGGGAGTGGGGCACTATCCTATGAAAATACACCAGAACTATTTTTATAGTTGCGGCACTGCTGTCTTTCGTATCAGGAAGAAGGGGGGTAGAAAAGGTACCCTTAAACAAAGAGCACTCCGATCGCCCAACTGTTGACCGTGACCGCCGGCGTATTATCCAATACGGTCGATAAACATCCGGTAACACCGAGAAACTTGATGTAGTTTCGAATACATCCACTCAGAATGGGACATCAACGTCTTAATCACTGCGCCCTCCGGCTAGGCAAGCCCCTCACTGCCAGTTGAGTCAGACTATTGGTTCACTGGCTCCGGGTAGTCTCTCATAAAAAACCCCATATCATGTTTTCTCCCAGGTGACGCTTTTGAGTCAGAGACTCGGGGTAGGTTCTCTCATGTTAACCCCTTCTGCGCCATAAATGCCCTGGAAATACCACAATTTATCGTTCTCCTGACAGTGACAATATTCATCGATCACGATCTTCTCCTGCTATTTTGCTTCACAATTTTTTTTGATTTCCCTGTGTCCTCTGGTGATAATTGTTTCCTAACACCAATACAACTGGCAAACATCGGCGTTTTCGATGTCCGCACTCTCCGGCAAGCCAGTCAGTAAGCTGCTCTGGCAAGTACTCTCTCAAGTCTGGGCATTGATGTGTGCTGTGTGTCGGAGACGCGAGTCTACGATTCTAGCACAGTTATCCATTTGAGCTCATCTCTAGATACCTGTCGATCCAATCGCTTCTCTCAGGGTTTCTGGTGACACCAAAGCTGAATCTGGCGGTCAAGCTGGAGTGGGAATCGCACTGAGTTCCAGAGCAGAGCAATGCTTTCTCGACTGGATCCTAGTGAACATTCGCTTGTGCGCTGACAGACTCAGTACGTCGGTTAAAACCTGTCGACGCAAATCAGAAAGGCGTTGTGTATTCATTACATCGACGAACGCCTCAACGGACAGTTGTGCGGATGCTACCAAGGATGCGTTCTATGACGCCCTCGTTGACCTCCTGAGGCAAACTAAACACTTAAACATCATCATACTAACGGGCGATTTGAATGCTCAGCTTGATCCTCTTTCCTTAGACTAATTCAGGTCTGATCCATAAGTTTTCAGACGTGTTGTATGTAGGGAATACAGGTGATTTTGCCCAAACACTCATAATTTAAGAATTGCTAGCCACTTTCTTATTACGTAGGGTTCATACGTATATAGTAATCTTACTGGCAAACAATCCCACTGGTGACACGTGTAGTATCTATAAAAATTGACACAAAATTTCATACCTCATTCGATATCTGGTGCAGCCTACTCGCTCCCACTTTTAGCCATGAAGGTACGCCAAAACGACACTTATTGTTGCGTTTCTCAAACAAATATGTCAACTCTTTCCAAGGATTGCGTCAGTACCGTTTCCATGCATAACGCCCGTACAGATCAACTGTCGCCTCTCCACTACTCAACACAACTTCTATTTAACATGTCCACGGGAGATAAATCTGATTCTTCCGTCCTTCGTAAATCAAACCGGAGTCAATCGTGATTCTTTTCCAAACTCTCACCAGGAGCGTGTTTCTATATCTGTTAAATGCACTTTTAAAACCGAAATTTGCCAGTAACATGTGACTGTTTTACTATCGGTCACGTATCTCAAACTTTGTTTATGATGTGTAATAACATGAATGGTATGAGAACGACAAGGTAGCGAACAAGACTTGTTTTCTGTGTTTGATCATCAGGCTAATTACAACACAATAAATATGAAAACAGTAACTGGGATGAGTCTTATAATTTTGTCTCAGTCGTTGTTCCGGTTTTCCCCCAGTAACTTTAAAACGCAATCATTCGTTTCTTCTATTTCTGATATTCTGTTGTATGTGTACCAGTCTGTCGATTCCATTAATAAGTGACCATCGTTCAAAGCAAGACGAACATATCGGACAACGCGGAAAGGTCACACAATTTTATTGCAGGTTGTACATGTTTCGATGGGTTCAGTCACCTTCATGCACAAGAATGGTGAAACGACTGTTAACCACAGCATGTTAAACTTGTCGTCTCATTAAAATCATGGAAAGGAATTGATGTCCAATCGGTCTGTTAAATGTCACAATTAACTGTGAACAGGAAATATAGCAAGAGTTGTGATGTAGCCAATAATTTCGTTTTCACTGAACTGTGGTGTGAACGATTCGGTAGCCTATCACTTCACTGAACCGGAGTTGAAAGCTGAACAACCGCTTCTAACTTCAAAAGTGATCACCCGATTGGCACCAAATCGCACTGTCTATAACTGTCCTTATTTACCCGCACCAATCTACTTAAAAACGCGGATCGGGCTTTGGCTTCAAATACAAACGAGTCTCAAAACGTAATCCGTTGTCAATTATCAATTGCCAGCTGGATATCAAATGTCTCTAGCAGATCACAACATGAATTTGTCATCAGATTTCATACACCATCACAAGTTACGGTTCTTGAAGTTGGCCGAAGGAGCTGAAATAAAACAGTTTAAACCTGTCCCATGTGTTCAAGAAATTGTTGGTGTGAATTTTAAGCTGAGTTGGCCTTACACAATAGAGTGGATAGTAGGGATTGTTGGTTCGTTAGTATTCAATCTGTTGTTCACGTCCTCATGCCCTCGTCGTTCTGTAATGCAAAAGTGAGCACAATTCCCCAACGAGCCAGTGTTAACATCCATCAATGTCCGACTTATCGTTTTAAATTCAGTTTGTTTAATTATATTCAGTGAATATCGCATTTGCTAAAGTTCAAACCTTCCATCTGTATTTCTTACTAAACAATAATGAGATGAGCATCATCTAGCGGGTTACTGATGTTCTATGCCATATCCATCATTGCCGACCAGATAATTGCATCAAGGAGTTTGCAGCACGCTGGCTCCAGGCAAGTGTTGTATAGGCAATGGTATAGTATGTTTTTCCATTCGATTATTTTGCATTTCTGTTCGGAAGTTACCATTAAGCTATAAACGAAAGTTGCCAGCTAAATGATTCAATCACCTAGGTTCATAGTGTTCATTGATATAACCAGATACGATATTTTCGTTCTACTGAAATCTGAGCAAGATCTACCCGGTGTCGTCCAATTATACAACCAGGCGCACCCTGCCATGCCGTTTACTTCTAAAACGGAATCAGAAAACTCGTTTCACTTTCTCAATGTGAAATTGAATAGGCACCTAGATGGTGGTTTAGAACGCTCCGTTTATCTTAGAGCTAATTGGCCTGGGCAATATACAAATTCTAATGTGTTCGTGTCTTTAAAACAAAACGAAACCTCGTCCGCTGCCTGAATAGTAGAACAATGAAATTTTGTTCTGCAGACATAATAGACCAGGAACTGGAGACAATCGACAATGTGTTGCGGAAAAATGGCTAGTCGGATCGTTTCATAACCCGGAACATGATTGTGTCTAAGCCACGGAACCGAATTATCACGGCAGAAAAGAAGGCTGTTTTCATCCACCTCCATTCTAAGAATGACGCTGTAACAGAGACATTAAACCTTCGACTTTATCAGACTCTCAGACGCACAATTCCGGTGGCAACGCTACGCAGTTGATCCACCACATCCCCTCTGCTGACTTTGAGATTGAAAGGCAAACTCCCTGTCCTCAACCAGTCCATGGTTGTTTACTCGTTTTCCTGCTGTTGTACGGCAGAATAGGTAGGTCGCACGACAAGGCTTTTGTCAAAACGGACCAAAGTACACCATTCAACGTGGCTCGGGACAGGTTCAACCAAATTCATCAACACTTGGCAGATACTGATCACTGGGTTGACCTCAATCAGGCGTTCCGTGTTGTCTACAAAGTCCCGATATACCACCCCAAACTTGTTAGACAACGGATGCTGGCTACTGCTGAGTTGATCACCATCCGATTGCGTAATCCGATTTTGTGTTCACACAAAAGGTCACACCATAAGTCTGTATGACCATTCAAACTCCAAACCACCGATCATTTACACTGGTGATTTGCTCTCTGAGTGACTAGCCTATAGAGGTATGGATATTTTGTAACGCTCTACATGATGTAGTGACATTCTGCTGAACCCCTTCGTCTTGTGTACAAACTGTTTTTGATTTTGCTGAATCTATATATTTGTAGTGATCTGGTGATGAATTATCGAAAACAGTTGTTCGTCACATTTTCTCTTCTGTAACCAGATACCAGTAAACCTTAACACTGATGTGCATACTGAATGATAAACTCAACTGCTTAGCTTAGTCTTGATAACAACGTGCGGAACTACTTTTGTGGCAAGCCAAGAACCGGATACCATCTGTCGTATGCTGCTCTTCACATTAGATTTCACAAAAAACGACATACACGTGAGGAACAAAGAGTAGGGTGAAACTAGGTCCACTAAAACATACGGAGTCGTGTGTGTGGATGTGTTTGTGTTCCAGTTCCTGGATTTCACTTCTTTGTTTCCCCCAAACAATTCTCAGGCTCAGGGAATCCAAGTAGGTAAACAATGCTGTTTGTTCGAAACTAACAACAGATGAACGTACGTGCAGTTTGATATAGACTCAGGAGTGGATGGAGAAATAATTTGCTCTTCATGGGAATGCAAAGTTTCGCAAAATAAACAGTATAATAGGGTTAACACTATTCCCATTTGTACATATTAACTAATTGGTTTACAACCGAATTAACACAGTTAGTATTAAAGTTAGTGTGCCTGATCGTACAATAATGAAACCCACCAAAAATGATATGGCTTGTTTTGTTTCCCAAAATTGCAGCACAGGAAATAGACGTACATAGACTACTGGTGAGTTCAAATTGATACATAGACTGCTGACCGACATTTGAGAATTTAGATTGTTAAATACTGTACACTCACTGGATTTGGTCACAGTCTTCACGCACTCTTACTGACCTACTCCGAAGAGAAGCAGCAGATTCAAGGTTTGCTCTTATTCTAGCTTGTTAGTGATGCATATACGTGGTCTGAGTGGAATTCGCGCCATCGAGACTGCAAAGGGTTTCACTAGATTGATGACAGACGCAGTGGGCAAGATTTCTGCATTCTTCAGACTCAACAGCAATTATTCTCGAGTTGGAGAGGATAAATCGGAAGTTAGATTTTTGCTGAATGTCTCAACCACGTAGGTAACATCGGTCCAGATGAACTTCAAAGGCACATCCAGGATCTATGCAGGTAACAAAACCTAGCGGAGAACTCCAAAATTTGTAACCCCGAAGCAATAAAATTTAGGCTTGATAAGGATGAGGGTCCCTAAGCAACGATCATAAAAATTCTGATTAGAACCATACGTTATTAGCTGTGGGAGTTATAGACTGTGTTGGTGAACACCTGCTCACCTTGTAGCCTTCGGAATTCCTGTGAGAATGAACTAAGTTCATTAGGTATTGCTGCATAGGAGCTGGTTTGCAATCCCAGGATAGCCTCAGTAGACTACCGTCGGAGAATTCATTATGGAGAAAACCAAGCCAGATAATAATGCCATTTTCATTGTTCCCGTATTATTTTCATTTAATTGGGGTCAGTAATTAATTTAAAAAAACGAGTTTTTGTTGCTACCTAACAATTTAATGACCCAAACTTTTACGTAAAAATAATCCAGACTTAAGCGATAAATTGTTCACATCTATATGGCTTACTAGCTTATCTGAGTGTTAAGCGTAAATCAACAATTGCAGCATGCATGTGCCTATGGCCATCTATGATTCATAAATTCATCACAAATTTAGAGACTTTCATCACTTCAACTGTACAGTATTTTAACAAAAAGCTGAGTAACTACCAAAACGACATGCATGTCATACATCCGAGCTGATCAGTGACTCAGTTTATAAATATTTCAAATCGATATTAGTGATTGAAAATCGACTGGAATCTTATATGGTTAGTGAACCATGTGACAGTATTATGTCGACCGGTATAAAACACAAGTTGCTTCTGGTCACAAGTTGAGTGTGAGATGCAGTACAGTTGCAGGAAACATACTCATTATATAAATAGGCAATGGAATACGTTTTTTGACAATTATGGTTATATGTTTTGATCACTCAAAATCTCTTCCTCTTGAACAACAGTGAATTGGATGGGTATAACTTTGTACACTTTGAGTATTGTCAATGAAAAAATTTCCTTTTCATACAGATTGAACATCACCCACAATTGATTGCAACTGTTGCATTCCCATAGACCTTCCAATCGGCCCTTTTCGAAAAGAAGCACTAGACTCGAGTTTCGCTCTATCTATCGTTAATAACCTTCAAATTATAGCACCGCAATAAAAAAAACCGAATGGCGATTAGCAGACTATTTCCTGATTAGTACGCCTGACGGTTTGGTAAAACTGATTTATACTGTTATCAAATGCAGTTACAAAATTAGAGTGTTCCTTCCCCTCAGGGACGGTCAGGCAACTTCGGTAGTGCCTACCGCATCCAGTGCCATGTCTATGCGTTTATATACAATATTCTGATCAGGCCAAGTGCAAGTCAAAAGAATAGTGCTTAACACCCTGCCTTGCAAACCATAATCAGAAGAGTGGCTCAAGTTCTATAGGAGTGAACGTTGCACGAATTAGTACCGTCCGGGACGAATCAAGTACAAACTGACAACGCGAAATGGTCTATGTTCGTCCAGTGCAGGGCATGGTACAGTAAGCAACAGGCAACAGGCCATCAAGTCCTCACTTGCTCTCGACACGGATTTACTAGAATTGCAGAAAGCGATTGATCAACTTCGCAACGGTAAGGCTGCAGGCGAAGATGGATTGCCAAGCGAAATCCTGAAGAATGGCGGACCGGCGATGGAACGTGCACTGCTCCAGCTAGTTCACTCCATCTGGAAGCACAAGAGGATGCCACAGGATTTCAAGGATGCTGTGCTGGTATCTTTGTTTAAAGGTAAGGGTAACAAGCAATGCCCCGACAGCCATCGGGGAATCAGTCTGCTGAGCTGCGAAGGCAAGGTGCTTGCCAGAATCCTTCTGAACCTGCTGAATACGGATGTATTGGAGGCCAATTTTCCTGAGGAGCAATGCGGATTCCGGGCGAATCGGAGTACGATCGACCTGGTGTTCGCTGCTCGACAGCTTCAAGAGGAGTGCCCGGAACGAAACCAGCCGCGAGGCGTTGTGTACAGTGCTTGGTGAGTTTGGATGTCCAGGTAAGTTCGTCAACTTGATTGGACTGTTGCATTTGTGCATGAGGACGAAGTTGAAATCATGTGGATCTATCCCTGATGATTTTGACGTTGTCACTGGCGTGAAGCAGGGTTGTGTCTTGACCCCAGCCCTATTTAGTTTATATTTGACTGCCATGCTAACAGTTGCTTTCCAGGACTCCGGGGAGGACGGTATTGAGGCTGAGTACCGGACGGATGGGCGCCTACTGAATATTAGACGTTTCGGCGCCCCAACCCGGTTACATACCTCAATGATGCGCATGCTCTTGTTCGCAGATGACAGCGCGCTATTCGCACATAGCGAGGACGATCTACAGCGATTGGCTACGGCTTTCGCGACCGCGGCATCCGAGTTTGGACTGGATATCAACACAGGTAAGATATTTTCTTTCTTTCAGCCTTCTCCGGGCGGAGGTGTTGTCTGTGCACCTTTACCTCAAATTCGTGTTAATGGAGATATTGTCGACAGTTGCACAGATTTCTGCCACTTGGGCAGCAATCTGTCCAACGATCTGTCCGTGGACCGTGAACTGAGAGCTCGTGTAGCAAAGGCTAGTACTGCTTTCGGACGTCCTGAAAGACGTGTGTGGAAGAACCACAGCCTAAAGCCGAGTACTAAGCTGTTTGTCTACCGCTCAATGGTGCTGTCTATACTGTTGTATGGCAGTGAAACGTGGACATTGTATCAGCGGAACGTGCGTTATCTGATTCGCTTTCATTTGCAATGTCTAAAAAGCATCTTGGTTATTCGGTGGTCGGATATGATTCCGAACACTGAGCTACTGCGGCCAGCGGACATGAACGGGATGGAAGCCTTGCTGATGTTGAATCAGCTTTGTTGGCTTGGTCACGTCCGTCGGATGGGCGATGACCGTATCCCGAAGCAGGTGCTGTATGGACAACTGAGATCAGGTAAGCGGAACCCTGATAGTCAAAAGCGGAGATACCAGGATGCTGTGCAGGTAAGTCTTTCACGTTGTAAAATTGATTTTAGATGTTGGGAAGACTTAGTGTTGAACCGGATTGCTTGAAGGAATACGATTCGGACGGGCGTCCACGAGTTCAACGAGCAGTTATTGCGCGGCCGAGAACGAAAGCGCGCGGTACGCAAAGTAACCATCGGTGCCATTGGTCCTGGTGACATGACTATATGACGTTGCGATGTATGCGGTCGTGAATACGCTGTCCGTTTGGGATTAGTAGGTCATCGGCGTACTCATAGTTCACCGTCGGCGAAGAGGCGACGAGTACGTTAGGCTCATATATGTCATTTCAGTATATCCACTCTACTTTTGTTAATTATTGCATAGACCAAGACTATGGTCGTTGGGCAACTAATCCACTCCTCTTTCAGAAACTTCAGTGTCTGCGATCTTCTACCGATTATTTTCTTGAGCTTTGTTGGTGTATTGAATGATGAATCGTTTGCCTGATCTTTTCGTAGTCCAACTGTCAATTTTGTTTTTCAACTTTATCCTCTCTGGACCGCACTAAGGTGCACTCGTACACTGAAATGCTTCTTGTATTACATTTCACATATATTTCTTCTCAGTATAGATCTTGTCATTACAGTCTCTCTCTCTCTCTGTTTAATTTCCGAGAGATGAAGATTTCCTTTTCGTGCTAGCCATTCAACTGGCTAATCAGCATTGACCGGATGGACACAAAATCCTAACTCACACATCTACTGGTCTTATTCCTTCGGGTTTATACCGGATACGTGGTGTGTGCGTGGAACCGCAAGGGGCGCAGCGCAAGCCACTTGGGGTGATGGTTCAAAGCGCGGGCGTCCTTTGGCTTCGGTCACTGTGACAGGCTAATCCGTTTCAGATGCCGTCAACCATGGTATATTGTGGTAAAGTATATTAACTATCCTCATTACTTACAATTGTCGTGTTTTACGTTGTACGCAGCAGTCTGTTGGTAAACTCGCTCGATTGTTAACTGTAATTAATTAGTCTATCGTCTTCCAAATGTGGATAGGCTCAGGATTCACAACTAACTACTACATTCACGACAGTGCTCTCGAACGTAAACAATTGGTTTAAAGTTAAAAACCGGATTTGAAATCACTTTCTGTCTGTCTTAAACAAACAGTAAGCTAGCCTTACAACTTCGTCGATAACTAATTCACACCAACTTAATAAGTTGTTGGAAGCAGTCCATTTTATATGGATGACGCCAAAAGAAATCGGTCTGATAATTGCATAACCATTTACGATGCCAATTTTCTAACCGGTGATCTAGTTTGTGGCAATCAGTATGGTTGACACTATCCCATTATGGTTTAATCTACCACAGTGCCAGAAACACACAGATTGTACCGAAAAGGCGTCCAATAAATCACAGTCTTCATTGTCCAACACGCTAGTTGGCATGCTACACGTGCGCTCGCGTTTATGAGTCAGCATTCCAGTCCACAACACCCCCAGGTTTCCGCTCACGCGTCGCGTGTACTTCTGCCCGGTTTATGTGTGTGATCGGCGCCTTGTATCCGGGGTTTTTCCGCCTGCCAATCTTCGTCCGTTGGTCCGATTCCGTTCAGCGATGACTCATCCGGTCGCTCGTGTTGTCCTCCATCTATCCACAGTGAGCTTTGATCGTATTCCACGGGAGTGTCGAGATATTCCTGCGAGTGTTGGAATAATCGCGCCTCCGATTTCGTCATCCATTCTATTTTGCCTGCCATGTCCCGCCCGTTGATCCGATCCGGTCGAGCGATGACTCATCCGATTGTCCCTGTTTCCCGCTATCCGCTCATTGTGGGTTTTGGATGTAACTCCCCACTCGCGTCGAGGTATTCCACCGAGTGTTGGAACGATCACACCTCCGGCCTGACAATCCAACACAAGATGACTGTACACACATTTCGCCATAATCGGCTTGCTCCGCACCGTTTGCGATACCAACCAAGCATGGTGTATCCAGTACAAACTCGACTGAATAAGACCGGAACTTGTGGGCCTGAGAAGAAAGAACTATTCCACTTTGGTAGCAGTCAGTCACGTACAGTTAGTCAAATAATGAACTAAGTTAGCAACGGAATTTCTATTCCTCGGAAGCAGAAACTGGAAAGTCCTCCAATATGTGATTCCATGGTAAGAACAATGTGATGAAATAGGTGGTGAAAGCAGGGTCTGAGTTAAGGAAGGAGGTCAAGTATAGGACTGATACAGTTGTATTTTACGGAAGCTAAGGAAAACAGCCGAACTTAATGCAAGGCTAATAGCCACACAAAATCTTCAAGCGTGACCATAGTTCAGACCTCGGTCGTGGAAAGATTGTGCATAACGGACATGCATTAACAAAGGTTAAACTTTAGTCCAGTGATAATTTTCGAAAGAGATTGAGTGGGAAATCTGTATAACTACAGGGTTTGCGTTCATCTGTCAGTACTGTCCAATTAATCCCAACCAACCTTCCTACCATTTGTTAGTAAAACCTTTCAAAATTTATTGTATCAAACAAAGGAGTGTAGAGAATATAATGGAGTTAACTTAGTCTCTCCGAACACATTCGCTGGCACCCTATCATCTTCTTTGATTGGAATTAAGCGCAGTTCCACAAAAGGAGTACGAATGTACTTTCGCACATCAGGCAGAAGAACTATTAGAATGAAGTAATTGGCGTTAGTTAGTGTTGACTGAAGTTAACAGGAGAGCTAGTGTCTCTTCTCAAGGCAATCAACCAATCAGAGCATTGAACACAAGTGAATGTGACTGAGCGTACATGTATAATAATTCAGGCATGCTAGATCTTGGGTCAGTGGTGCAGTGGTCAACACGGTTATCTCATGAAAAGCATGGCCGGAATTCTAACTGCAGCCCTGGTAAGGATATGCACTACTGACGAACCCTAACGAGAGCGAAACTTAAGTCTAGCGCTTCTTTTCGAGAGGGGCTGACTGAAAGGTTTATGGGAATGCAACAGCTGCGATCATTTGTGGGTAATGTTCAGTTTACATTAACTGGTTGTGTTTACCCTTTCACGATGATTCAGTTGGAGAGTGCTCTAACACTACCACTTATAATGTGGCCCATCAGTTATAATCTGTACCAAAACTCATCCGAAGATGCACGTTTTAGTTGTCTAAGGAATGACCCAATTACTTGCCATAAATTGGTGTCCTGCTGTTCATAGGTTCACTGAACGGATTGACAGACGCAGTTATTTTACTAACCTATCAGAAAATAAAGTTCTTATAATATTGTTGCTAACAATTCTCAAGGAAATCTTTCGATCATCTCACACACAGTATTGTGTTGTGTCTAATTTTCCAGTTATGTTTAATAACTGTTGAATCAAGATGAAGTCCAATTTCGCTAAACGGCTTTCGGATTTCCCAAGGCTTGTTATGAATTTCTGTCATAATCTCTTCAAAAAGTTCAGACGTGAGGATAGATGAAATTGTCTTGTTTATCCCTGAGCATATTGTTCGCTAGGAAAGACATACTAAACACGACGAGAAAATACTTTCAAATTCATAAACGATGGTTGTGACATCTAACTCTCAACCCAGGTTAGACCAGACTGATCAACCGATTATGATCAGAATAACCTGAATGAATGAACCTCAACCGACTGTTTCGCGAAAGCCTATTGAGAGCAGGATGCTGAGTGCACTGACTTGACCTACTCTCTCCCTTTCAACTAGCAAACAGACAGGTGATCACAGTTACATGGCCAACAAGCCTGGTTGACACTTGATCACGGACGCGGTGCTGGTAACAACTATTCCACATAACCTAGTCATTAGGTCGATCTTTACCCACCAAACACTGATCACATTCAATATGTGGGGTCACTGAACGTGTACTTTTCAACGTGACATGCATTGTCAGATCATTTCACGCATTCGTTGTTCACATATCCGGCCACGTGACCATCCAGCTCCAGCGATTGAACTGTGGTAAATGTTGACCAACCATTTTGATAGACCAACCACAAGACTAAGTCAAGCAAATCTTCTGAATCATTCAATATGAACACGTACCACAGCCGGAGACAGATGCGGTCATGAAAACAATAAACACACAATTGAGAGGTTAGCCCCAATTATTTATTTACACATCGTGCCCCGCTACTGAGGCAACTGAAGCGTCAGCACGAACTGTTTACGAACACGCAAATGATAGTAAATGCAAATGACTGCATGATCTTTCTCCTTCTGGTATTGAATAGGGTATCCGATGTGCTCCTGATGTCCGCTGTGTGGCCCGATTCAAGTTATTGGCTTAATGGCGTATGATAATGGGTTTCTATGAGTCGGTTGGTTACAACAGCAATTTGGGTTTGCAATCCGATAACATAAATATCTACCCGATGTGTAGTGCGTTCGTGAGTTTGTGTGTACTTGTTCTACCTTAGCCCCGTTCTGGACGGAAATGTTTATACATTGCCGTCTAGCGTAAAATATGAATCACAAATCCGGAGAGTGAAGGTAACCAATAGAAATAATGTCTTACAGATGCCGTTTGTAAACTGTATTAGCCAGCAGTTGAAGCAACACCTGAACGCAATAATTTCGCCAAAGGCTCACACTGCTCAACTTCAAGTTATGCAACGAACGATGCAGTTGACCATTTCATTGAACGAGCGCTACAAGGATGATCAAGTGATATCGCCTGTAACTTGTAAGTTTCCACGAAGTTCCTTATAATGTGTAGTGAACGGTTGCCGCACGCTAAAAATAGGATGGCTCAGTGTTAAACATACATCCGGCTTGTATCTGGACAACAGACACTGCGCCTGCAATGTCTCGTCAACGCACGCATCGCTTTGCCAAACACTCAAGAACAAACAGACCGTTATCACGCGCTTCACGTTATACGACGATCCAGATACAGGTTGTACACAAAACTCAGCTAGGCTTTTCTCACCTTCACTCATCCGACGGACAGTAAACCATTTTCTGTCAACACGGGGGTTATCAGTGTCACATATACGACGAATATTCGCATCCACTGTGCCATCTTCATGCATGTTGACCTTCACCACAAACCCACAGCTCTATACCGCATCAACGTGATCCTCTCTTTCACAGGTATCAACATAAGGAGCACTTCCGGGTATTTTTGTCAGTACCCGGACAGTATTTTACATTGTACATCTGTCCCTCATGTTTGTCTATTTCCTATCGTTCCCACGATTATGTCTGGTCCAACAATATACATTAGTCCTAAAATGTGCCCTAATTTTGTTATAAATAGTAGGTATTAGACCGCAGGTTCACACACCCATACATAACAAGTGTTATGTATTCAGGGTAAACTGATCTGCGAGTACTCGGGTTAATCAACATTACTTAAAATAGCTACGAACCCAGCCACCTCATAAGAACGAAACCCATTGTCCTCAAACACTAAGCCACACAGCGGACATCAGGAGCACATCGGATACCCTATTCAATACCAGAAGGAGAAATATCATGCAATCAGTTGCATTTACTATCATTTGCGTGTTCGTAAACAGTTCGTGCTGACGCTTCAGTTGCCTCAGTAGCGTGGCACGATGTGTAAATAAATAATTGGGGCTAACCTCTCAATTGTGTGTGCATTGTTTTCATGACCCCATCTGTTTCCGGCAGTGTTATGTTTTCATTGTAGAGAATGCTGATTCAAAAACCTGTTAGACACAAATACCTTTGAATGAAAATATTTCAATCAACCGTCATTTTGTAATATTAAATACGTATAGTAATTTTGAATAAATACTGGTGAATTTCGGTTGGCAGAACGAGACTATCACTCACATTTTCTCGCCGTTTTTGTACTTGGTCCATTAATATTGGCAAAACTGGAGGTCGGTGCTTCGTTGTGTGAAAGTCTTACTGGTTAATCTGTCTTGGTACGAGCGCTTTGATCAAACGTGTTTGTTTTAAATTCATCTAAATAGTTCTCCTTGAATATCTGACATCTAATTATTTTTCTCGAATCTTCCTTCTGTTATAGCCATAATAAGTTGTCTCATAATGGTGAAATTTGGTTACAGCGTTTCAATACCATGAAAAACGAACGTCGTTAAAACGTGAAGTAAACCAACTAAATTATTGTTGTCTTTCAGTCGGCAGAAATGTTCCCATCTTGTTGACTTTCACATTTCAGGGCAAAACTGGGGCATTTTCGAACAATAAAGCATTCTTGAGCGAATTCAGTTAGCAACAGATCTGCCAGTTCATAAGAATTCGGTTGATCATATTTCAGTCCTAAATGAAATTATTTCTCCTTACTAAACGACTTGTATATGTCTAATAATATGAACTCATAGTAGAGGGACCATTCTCAAGTATACATTTCATCGATTTATTGCAGTGCACCAAGATATGCGCACTGGACATTCAACACCTATGAGTGAAAAACTCACAATGTAATACAACACCAGGTAGCACTCACCGCGTTAATCCTCACGAGCAGCTGGGTGGAAAGAGGTGTGCTTAACAACCAGTTATGGTGCACACCAGCTATCGACCTTTCCGAATAAAATGTAAAGCACTGTGGTAGCACAAAAAGCAGTTGTTCCTTGTCACCTTCCCTAATTATGTGTGCTCAATGTCGGCCTATAGAAATATGGTACAGTTCAATTTACTACTCGCGGATTGATAGGAGTTTGGCCGACCCAAGTTTTCAGAAAGTCAACAATTGTACGTAGACCTGACATCCATCAACAGAGTCATCGTCCTACTGGCTTGGATTCAAGGTTGTAAATGCACTAAAATAGTGAACTGGCACTTATAACATTCAAACATGTACTGCGTACATGTCTCAGCAAATTTCTTATTTCTCCCGGAACTGTTTTCTTCAAACCTGTCCCTCAGAACGATGCACTCTCATCTAACGTGTGCTCTCACTGGGCAGGACATTTCACAATCAATTCCTCCGGAAATATTACGTAAAATACTCTGGTAGTTCAAATAAGCCCTTCTTCACGTGTAAGAAACATTACGGTCAGCTTATCAGGCTGAACCCAACTCGATCAAGAGTGATGACTGAGTTGTGCAAGTCAATTAATGGGTAACTTTCATAAATCGTTTCGGAAATGTAATAACTGACCCACTTCCTAGTTAGCAGTCAAGTGTGAGGCCTATCCAGCAGCCGTTTTGGTTTCCAAACCATGCCAAGGCAACACCCATAGAATGATGACCAAAACACATGAATGATTTATTTCAACTATTACCTCTTGTAAGTATGAGTGTGTGGAAGATATCCAGGATTTAGACTAGAATATGAACGGTGGGAATTACTTACTCAACTGATGCAGTTCCGGTACATACTAAAAGCTCTCCAACCAGAAAAAATGGTTGATAACTAGGCTTGCAGCTTTCTAAAACGGTATTGACTTAGTACAATTCGCTATGTGTGATATGATATGCCGTACCTGATTTTTCTTGCGTGTTCATTCTTAACCTGTTTTCGGTGTAGGCTAGGATATAGGTTAAGATGTTGTTCTGCCATCTAGGAGAACTTGAGTTCTAGTGTTCGGTATTGGGTTTTTGTTTGCCTCTGAGCGACTTGTTAGTATTCGTGTCCAAATGTAGTCATACTGATGCATGGCGGCAAACACTACCGGGTAGAACGCTGAATAGCTTCTTGTATTTAGTACAACTGGCACGCATAGCGTTTCTCGATAATGACTTAATCACCACAATAAATTACAAACTTTGGCCACTCTATAGTATATTTTATTTTAGGAGGCCTATAGTAGTTTAAATCACTATTAATTAGCTCGAAGCGGCCCCAGCGCTATTCGCAAACGTGTGTTTTTCAGTGTACGTTGCCCACATCGATCAGACTTCATGGCATCAGAATGTCGTCTGCTTGTTACAAGTTGGACACCGCAAGTATTTAAGCGGAATGGTACTCTTGGTCGGACCGATAATCTCAGTGATAAAAAACCACGTGCGAAAAACATAAGATAAATAACATCAGAATTGCACAGAGGTAATCCACGGATCAGCCGCTGGGCTGGTGACGGTGAACGTGTTCATCCATGGGTCACAAGCGATGAGTAATCGAAACATGACTGCAACAGTCGACCAAAGCAGTGTGAACACGTGATAGCTTTTAGACTGTTAATCATTGTTACAATCCATAACCGGTAACAAAAAACAGAACTCGAACGGTCATCTAAGCGGCTAGACCATACCGGTTCGGTGCATAAGCTGTTGGTTTGTGTTCACTAGTTCATCTGTACGTATCTTACTGCCTTAAGAAGATATTCCTTTTAGAGTGAAAAACCATAAGACTTTCTCTTTCACAATAGTAAAATTCACTTCACTGAAGACTACGCTTCGATACATTTGAATCGCCCTATATTGAATAAAAGCTGGTTGATCGTATCACTAAGCCGGACGGACTTCTGTTAGCCAACATCAGTCTGTTTTGGTGTTAACAATTTACCCGTCGATCACTCCGATTGATTGTCTATTCCACTACATCTCCTCTAGCTGATTTAGTTCAAAACTGCAGCGCTAGTACGCCAAAGTTCTAGATAACAGTTCACTACGTGCACTAAACGCCTCACAGCCGTGTTGTGAAAGGTGCAGTATTCTAAATGTGAAAACTTTGGTCTCCCGTAATGACTTTCTAGCTCGGCTAACAAAGCGCTTGCCGCGTTTGAGTAGGTTGTCTCCCTCGACAGATCGAATCCAGACGCAGCTCAAATTTATCACAGTTGGGTGTCTTCTAAATTATCAAGTCAGCCGCATCACTTGTCAATACTTAAGTGATGTCAAGGTAAATACACTGGAAAACTAACCAAACGTTGCTTACAAAAACATATTTTGACTTCATCAGGAAACAAAATACATACGTTTTGAGATTGTACATTGCCACCTCAAACTTTCACTGCATCATCAGAACTCTACTTGAGAAGATGTAAAACCGCGCTGTTGTAATTGCTCAGACTACGACTCCTAATGCTCCAAAGCTTCCTTAGGACTCAGTCAATTTCACACTGTAACCAAGTCAGTCTCTGATGTTTCCATATGGTCTCGTGAACCTCATGGATGTCAGACACTAATCAGCTTATGAGGGCAGCGATTGCAAATGCTAATAAACTGACTCCAAATGTTATGACGAGTTGATTAAACAGGAAGATGCAATAGTAATTCATCAATTTTCACGCTGACTGTAAACGGTGGTTGAATAGTTGCGGTGACTAATA
The DNA here is from genome assembly GCA_014338405.1 of Paragonimus skrjabini miyazakii. Taxonomy (NCBI): domain Eukaryota; kingdom Metazoa; phylum Platyhelminthes; class Trematoda; order Plagiorchiida; family Troglotrematidae; genus Paragonimus; species Paragonimus skrjabini miyazakii. Next base: position 83,940 of record JTDE01000421.1, on the reverse strand, counting down.
CAGACAGCGAAACAGCATCGACAATTATCAGTATAATCAGCCGGTTTGCAGCTCACATTTTTATGTTCATATCTGGTATAGGTAGCGAAAATTACCGATGTGGAAGTTCAAGGATAGCGTGTGTCTTCAGTGTTCAAAGAAAGTAAGTCACAAATTCACTCTCATTCGGATTGGAAAAAAACATTCCCTTTCATTTTTGGTTTCTAATGTAGTACGACGGAATGATATACGTCACTCACATGGGTTTCGTTAGAACAATGAAATGTCTTTGATCCTTAGTCTGGTCTAAGTATAATGTAGCTTGTTGACCTGGTCGTCTATGCAGCACGACGTACGTCCGTAACCAAGTACAAAACTCTAAAAGAGTACAACACTTATAGTCAAAGGTGACTGTTATATAGATGGGGGCTCCACAAAGAAAAATTAAAATGAAATTACAAGGACGTGAACCAACATCATGCAAGGAAGTACAGACCGATAAATCACGGGAATTCCTATGATCAAGTGAATCACATAATAAGCCACTGACTAATCGAATTGACTACATAATTGTTTAAAGATGTACAAAGTTACTAGCCTACTTACTTACTTACTTACTTACTTACTTCCTTACTTACTTACTTACTTACTTACTTACTTACTTCTCACTTACTTACTTACTTACTTACTTCTCACTTACTTACTTACTTACTTACTTACTTACTTACTTACTTACTTACTTACTTACTTACTTACTTACTTACTTACTTCACTTACTCACTTATTTGTTATTACAATGTTTTTCCTCACCTAATCCTCTTGACAGCCATGAACATAACTGATTTGTCTGTTTAACTAATTGTGAACGAGATCAACAAGCTCGTAGCATCCACAAAGTAATCAGAGCTCTATCCGAAAATCTCATCTGCCGTCGATATGTCATTGAGCTAGCTTCATATGGACTGCTACATCCTGGTGTCTCGTTCAGTTGGGTAGTGTATGCGTGATACTGAATCAACGAGCTCACCACCTTTTTAAAACAATAACTGGAGACTATTTTCATCTCTGAAAAGTAGCGCATACACTAAACGACTTTTCGGAATTGGGCACATTATGAGTCAACCGATTTGTTACAATTTGGACGTTATTCATTTCTGACCGGTGTTTTCACATTTTCATGGACCTTCCAGTCAGCCCCTTTCGAAAATAAGCTCTATGCTAGAATTCCGTCTTTGTTAGGGCTTATTAGTAGTGTATATTCTTTCAGTGGCTCAACAGTTAACATCGTTACGTCATAAAAGGTTGGCTGGAGTTCAGATCCCTGATGTGACAAGGATGTTCACCACTGACGAGCCCTAACAATCGCAGAACTTGAGTATATTGGTTCTTTTTGAAAGTGGTTGGCTGAAATGTCAATGGGACTGAGGTAGCTGCGATCAGTTGTGGGTAACGCAAAACCTATAAGTAGGAATCCTTCAATGCTTAACTGCAAACTGGTTTGTGGTTAGGTTGGGTGAAATCAAGAACGTAAAATTATTTGCAGTGCTCCATGTAACTTTCAATGGTTCGAAGCGACTTGCTCCAGTATCGCCGGGACGTAAGTTGTTTCAGTCTACACCCACTCTCGTAGCTCTGGCATCATCGTGACACATATTCGGGACAAACGCAATCACGACTTGATCACATGTTCCTAAACGAGGACATCCGTGATGGCAGATGGGGGTACCATAAGCTTGAACGCAGATAAGCAACATGTGGTCCGTCATCTAATGGTGCTCTGTGCCTGTTGTGTTTATGCACTTTTGTGCTTTGCTGAATTGCACCATTTCATGCATATGCACCACCACATGAACTAAGTCATGGTGCCCACACGCTCAAGTTTGTGCAACGTGTCAATGTACAACCTCACCCACCCGAGATCATATACACGCACACGTAGTAACGTACACTGACAGAGTTACAAAGTAGAGAGAGAATGTATGAAACCGATATCAGACAACCAAAATCCGTTGTTGAGAGGGTACGATCGGTCATCCGACAGTCATTCGACTGCATTTGCATCCGACGCATTAGCATTTTAGCTCCACACACACACGCACATACACACACACATACACACGCAACAATAGCAACAACAACCAGTCTCGTATCTCGGTTCTCACCCAGTCCTGGGCTGTCACGACCGGTGACTCCGGGACTCCGATGCTGCGATGAACCAGTTAATCGCCATGATCGAAATAATGGATATCTATGGTATGCATCATACATGCTCCATATATAGAACGTAAACAAGTCACCAGTATTCAGACCAAGCCTCCTGGTGATTTGCCGTACGAAGTGCAAGTATTGCGCCATCAGAACGACGGTTCTAGGTAGAGGAAATTTCGTGAGCACGTCATCACATCCTTCCTCCGAGTTGTAGCAGACTTTGCAACTTTGTCGAGTGTTTATCTACGAAAATTTACTTCAGCCATTAAGAATCCCAAAAAGGCAACCAAACATCTCTGCAAGTAGTACTATTTCATAATCCCATCCTCTATTCCAAGCTGCCAGGCATACATTTCAAGAGGAAAGTAGGTAAACTGAGAGAAATTTATTTGTTCGAATGACCCAATAATAAACGACCACGTTAACAGGTGACCACTTAATCGTCTGGTTAGTCGCCTCACATAAAATGTACTCCGGAAATGAGTAGGAGGTCCCCTTTAATAAACCTGACATGACAACAGATCGTTTTTCGATTGGAGACGTCGATTTTCACTTGTTTATAACTCTACACAGCTTTCGTCATTCACAGTCGAGGAAAAATTGGAGTCCAAAGCAGTACTATGAAATTCCAAAGTGCATAAAAATTGGGTTTTTAAAGCAAGTACACAAGAATGGTAGAGAATTTCCGTAATTTCAGCATGTTATAATTACTAGTCAGAGTTCTCCTGGCTAACGACTTTTCTCGGACAGTTCAACTTCCTCCTTCCAAAAAAGCTGTGATGGGCTTAGAAACACAACCCACCTACAAACAGGCTTACTTACGGGTAACACCTAACGAAACTGGTTATGGAAAGCCATCACTTGTAACAGTATGACCTTTGGTTTGCTGTCCTGATATGAGCTACGGCACTACGTCACAAGCTGGTATTCAAATAATCCATAGTTTCCAATTCGTAAGTTCACATGTGTACATCAGGTTTCAAACTAATTGCCTTCTAACCGGAAGTCACGTGTATTGGGCTCGCTCACCACGCACGTGAACAGATGGTTTAGAGCTTTCTGTCCACAGAGAAGGAGGAGCGGGGTTCCCACACTTTTCGGGGATTTCATGCGGAAGCGTTTTTAGATAGTTCCCAAACATCTAAATAAATGCGGGTTACTGATGAGTAGGGTGGGCTTTTGCTTTTTCACTTAGGTTGAACATCACCCACAATTGATCGCACCTGTCGCAATCCTATAGACTTTCCAATCGGTCTCTCTCGAAAATAAACACTATACTCACAATTCGTTCTCATTAGAGCTCGGCAGTAGTACATTTCCTTTCCACGGCTGGGGGAAGAACTCCGGTCACGCTTTCATGAGACAACCGTGTTGACCACTGCGCAATTGATCTCACCTTACGCACGGCCGACTTATTATACCTGAAGGTTCAACCACTTTTGCTTGTTAGTAATGATCAGGTTGTCCATGATCTCAATAGGAGACGCAGTAACTGTCTTGTTAACTCCAGTCGATGACCCCTCGACTAGGACTTGTCTCCAAGTTGAAATCACAGACATCATTAACTTATTAGGCGGCATTTTGACTACTGATGAATAGTAGGGGATTTTGGTTTCCGTATAGATTGAACATCACCCACAACTGATCGCAGCGTGGCCGGAGTTCTAGTTCCGGATATAGCATGAGCGAGCTCTAATGAGAGCGAAGCACGAGTCTGGTGCATTTTTCGATAAGGGTCGACTGGAAAGTCTATGGGAATGCCACAGCTGCGATCGATTGAGTGATCTTCAATCTATTAGAAAATACAGGTTAGTTCTTCGGTATGGATTTCTCTCTAAAACTTTTAGCTACCATGAGGAAATGGTTCAAACAAGTATGAGTCTGATATCTGTCAACAAATGACTAATCAGCTGGTCTGATTATAAACAAAAATGGACATAATAGTAATACTTTAGACTACAACACAGTTCTATCATGTAATCATAAGCCACATCCGCAAAATCATTTTGAATTTGTCTTATTTTTCCATACAAATCTCAGGGTCTATATCAAGATGACCCTAATTTGACAGATTCAGTCTTAGTGTTAATAAATTGCAGTCACGGGATTGACCTGTTGCATTTTTGTACGTTTAACCTTATAACTATTGTACCGTTTATTTTGTACTTGTACTTGCTCACTGTTGAAGAGCGTACATAGACTTATGTTACTGTACAGTCAAATACTGGTAATCTGTTTACAACATTTGGATGGACAACACAGACTCGGAATATCAGAGCTCTTTGTTGGGCAATCGTGAATAAAACTGCAAGTATCAATAAAAAGTTGGCGTTGATGGCTAATACACGACTAATGGGTTCTGAAATTGCCAGTACAATAATAGAACACTTGAGTGTTACGAATAGATCATGAAAACAGCATGTGGTTAATTTAGAAGCACGGATTCACAGGTTTGAAGAGAAAGAAAGAAGTTAGTCATCTGTATCATCCTGTCTGTGAATGAGAAGTCCTGCGTAACAGTATTCAGTGATACTCATTGACTTGCGGAAGTTGGGTAGGAAAATGAAGGATGTTCTCATAGATGTACACAGACGTTCACGTATGTTCCGGGCAAGTAGCGTTTATATGTCTCAACCGAATGACGCATGATCACACGGACGGATCCTAAATAGTAGTGTAACGGTAAACTATTTGTTTGTTACCCTAGTTTCAAACAGCGTTCGTTCAAACGTTCATTCAACTTCAAAAGACGAACTTCTGTGTTGGCTCATACACGTTTTTCACTCTCGCTTGAGCCGCTGTTGATAAAGATGGTAAGCGTTTCTGAATTTGAAAGCTACGACAGAATATCTGTAGTGTTCACGTTGTCACTGCGTAACTTCATACACTTCAATTACTAAACTAAACCTTGTCCTATTTGGTACAACGCAGTCACTTGCTTCAATGTGAGAAGTTATAAACAAGGGATTATTGACTGAAATGAACAGAGTGATTCGGTCTAGCATCGTTCTGAAAGGATCGTGCAAATTGAACCCTACGATAATGACGTAGAGCGTTCGGAAATGATTAATCGATAAAGCCTATTGTGATACTACTGGCATTGTAATTAACACTCTTGTCTCACAATCAGGCAGACCGGAATACAAATTCTCACGTGATATACACTGCCAGTGAGCGCTCATGTGAGCGAAACTCGAGTTTAGTGACTCTTTTCGAAGTAGGACAGCGATTGGCGTACCTGGTTTGATAGCTGCCATCATGTGAGGTAGTGTCCAAGTTGTCGAGACACAAGAATGTAGTTTCCGAAAATTAATTATTACCAAGTGAATGAAAGATCTATTGGATGGAGACACAGTAATGGTTTCAAAACTACAGAACCCCTTGGATTTTGTGAAAAGATAGAGAAATACCTGCCGAAAAGGTAGATCAGAAAAAGAAAGAATAGACTGATCCGAAATGTTAGCGAAATATTTACGTTTCTTCAAATAAGATGACACTTACACAACAACGTGTAGAAGTTCATATGTTAACCGTTTTCAATGGAAGCTGGTACGAGACTATCGGCCAATTCATAGCGCCGCCAGTCCGGCACGCCACAAACGACACACGTCAATAAACTCTGTAAATCAGCCCAACTGTGGACCGATCGCATGCTAAATCGATTTGAACCATGACGAATGCTCGTATTTAAGAACGCGTAAGTGCGAGGAAATGTGTAAGGCTGAGTTGTAAGTATTCTTGTTCAGAAAGAACAGCGTCAAGTTCAGTTACTATACTAATGGGGAATGGAAAATCCTAATTTGTGAAGGTAGTTCTGTAAAATGAAGCAACGAAACTCCAGTCATGCATCTTACAGCCTCTAACACGTCATCGTTTAGTGATCGGGACATTTTCTTCTTACCGTTGGCGTACCCGAAGTTATCATTTCTCATTATAAAGTAGGTTTCTACATAATAAAGCACAGTAATCTGGACAACATTTTGAGTGAGCTGTACAAGCCGATTTGGATAATGCGGCAATTCACACCCGCCATGGCTGTAACGTATGGTTAACATAAAGGAAGGAGACATACGTATTTGAGCATATTCAGCACATTTGAAACAACATGGAATGGAGCAATTCCATAAGAAGACTAACATTTCACCAACAGGTCTAAAACATGTCACATCAGAGTACACAAGTGGTGCGACAAACTCAAACACAGTATGATGTGATTCAGTATGAGTAGAAACCTAGTTAGGTTACAGTCAACCACTTGGGCTGCTTGTTGACCTACTTCGTTTATGTTAATCCATCCATTGATGGAAAAGTTGTGATAGCACGCTCCCTTGGGGAAATATCAGTTCAGTTTCCAGGATGGAAAGGCTTCAGCCAGAAAGTGTCCAGTTTCTTGCACCAGTGAGCTTCGTCGATTGCCTGGTGTTGCTGATCGTGCTGATTGTGGTGACCCAGACAATAAAACAGTGGAGGGGAGCAATTTGACCTGAAATGCGCATGCACCTCCGGCCCTCTAACATGGCTGTGATTGTAGCGGTACCTTGGGGACGTTCGTTTACCCGGCTAGGTTAGGAGGCTTGTTTTCTGTAATTTCTTCGGGTAAACCTTTCAGTTTGAATTCCCATGATATGGTGTGGACTCCAGATTCTGTACCCGGGTCCCGAACGTGGTGACGACCGGTATGCAATGAACAATGGGCGTTACGGTACATTCCGCGGAAGTTAACAGGCCATTTGATTCTTCTTAAGGTTTTTCAGCTGCACTGCTGCTGTTACGAACATGATCTGCTGTCCTGAAGCGTGTCAGCTGTCGTAAAAACAGGTATCGAACACGCAGTTTATATGCGTAAATATGTACATAAATTCTTCTGACAATAAAGCAAATTTGCTCGAGTGTATACGTTGATGATTCTACATGTGGAAATTAGTCGGAAATCTCTAAATCGTCACTCACGTAAACGATTGGCCCTGGTTGTGTTTGGATGTACGTCCTCCGCTGCATTACAAAATGATGTGACTGACCCTACTGGTTAGACGTAGCTTTTGACATTATCATATGACCTGGTGATTAAGCTGATTGCAGTGTTGTCATCGAAAATAGTTCATTGCAAACGTATTCGGGAGTTTCTGTTTGTGATCTGTTAATGATTTATTTAGGTAAACAAACGGACTGGAAGAATACGAACTGCTTTGTTCTGTACTATATTAGCAAATCAATAGCCCAACTTGTTTGCCATCAGCGTTCGGATAAAATTCGTTCAACATTGTTTTACGTATTAAGGGAAAAGTGTCATTGTTATGCCGAAAACAGATTGCTTGGCCAACTGCCCATGACAATTAAGTGGGCAATCAGAACCACTAAAGCGATGAGTCCCAAACCCGGTTATCTGGTCACCCACTGGATTCCCGTTTTATCCGTATGAACTATCCTCTGGGTATCGGTCGCCCGAGTAATTTATGCCGAATATCGATGATTCTTCGACTAATTGGTTTCCACATGTGCAATGTGCTAGCTAAAAAAAAATAATCACGAACGAATATGAATCACACGCAAATATCTCAAGAGGTTTCTTAAGAGACATCCTACTGAACTGGTGACATGTTTATGAGGTGCACTTTGCGCCTTCCCATTTCTGAATCTGTTCTTTTTATGTCATATTTTCTCTTAGAGACGGACACCTTCTTGGCTGCATTCAAACGAAGGATGACGATTTTACCAATACGTATATAACCCGTGAGCTCCGTAAAGGTGGATATAAACGACCACTGACAGAAAGATTTGAACTTCAACTCTCGTAAATTTGCTGCCTGCTAAGTATGCTCTGGTGGCCGGCCAGCTGCATGCAGTGCTGTGTGGGAGTATCAAACACCGTACTAGAAATAATTTATACAGAAATCCAATTTCGGTTAGCACATACACGGACGGCCAAAAAATGGACAAGAGCAATTAGCATCTTGTTGCTGGCACAGTCCAGACTTCAAAAAGTCATTGTTCATACATGTACACAGTACACGTTTACATGTGCAGTAGCTGACTATCCACTCATTACGAGTGAACAAAACAAACTGAGACTGTTAGCATAGCTCGCTAATCGGCGCCGATCAATATGCTGAACCAGTCTCTAGTTAACTCGACCGAGCACAACTCCACAGAGATGGACATGCTGACTATCGGAGACCAGAATCTGGCGACTGATCCGAATTTGAATAGTCAAGTGAAAACTAAATGGTTAGCAATCTAACCATCTCACGGGCAAAATGACAGTAACATGGTCTATGTATTAACTGCTATTTGGTCATCTGGGGGAAGCGGACTGGTCTACGTAGATGACATTCATATAGATAGAACACCACCCACACTTGATCGCAGCTGTCGCATTCCAGTAGGCTCCTTTCGAAAAGAGGCACTAGATGAATTTCGTTCTCATTAGAGCTCGTCAGTAGTGCATATGCTCGCCACTGCCGGCACTAGAACCACGGTCATCGATTGGAGTTAACAGACAGTAATTGTGTCTCCTCTCGAGGCGATCGGGCAACCTGATCATTACTCACAAACGAAGATGGTTGAGCGTTCACATACGATAATTCGATCGTGCCTAACGTGAGGTCAGTGGCACAGTGATAAAACACGGTTGCCACATGAACAACGTGGCCATGGTTCTAGTCCCGGCAGTGGCAAGAATATGCACTACTGAGGAGGTGCTCTAAACAGAGCGACACTCATCTAGTGCCTCTTTTCGAAAGGAGCCTACTGGAATGCGACAGCTGCGATCAATTGTGGGTGATGTTCAGTCTGTATAAAAATCAAAATCCCCTACTACTCATCAGTAAATTAAATTATCAACGGTTTGGTTTACATGGACATAACGAAACATTTACTACTAACACTATCCCCACGGAATAATCACATACTTCAAAACGATAATGCTGTGGTCGATCGGTACAATATTATGAAGGAGTGTAAGTCGTGTTACAAAGAAAAACGAATTTTTGGGGGCGACTTCGCAGTGATTAATGTTTTCCACGTTTTCTACAACTGTGTACAGTTCTAAGTGTATGTTGTCCACCCGGACAGCGATTCGACAGCTGAGGCAGATTCGCATGAAAAGCGACCATTTGAACAAGGACCAATATCCGGTGTAGATCAGACGAGCAAGTGACTAACTGTGCGTAAAGTGTTGCAGATCGACAACGAGTTTTCCCACATCGAGTCAGGTCGTTGTGTTCTGGCTAACGAATTCCAGCAGAACACTTCTGTTACGACTAGCAGACGAGAGTACACACGAACGGCCAACAAGCGAACGAGTGTTTTGAGGCGCTTATGTCTGAAGCACGGGGGTTTAATACTTCGTTTGATGATAGCCTTTTATGTAGTCGCTTGAGCTCTCTGTGGTTAAATTTAAACGGAACATACATGGTCAAAACGGAGGACACTAACATATTTTTATCTGTACAATTCTAGGAGGACAATTGGTGCCCAAACTTGTGTAAACGTATCAGATTTCGACTGCACTAATTTACGGTGTATTTTTGCAACAAATCGGTCAATAGAACAATCTGAGTTGGAAGCAAGTAGTTAGTGATAACCATTTTTGAAGAGAAACTTGAACTCCATTATGAAACCGGCATTATGGTTATACCTTCGTTGTGTTTTAGTTTGTCATGGGAAACAAATGAAACGGCTTCCGATTCATACAAGCTTTGGATATCCTATCGAGATCAGGCATCCACCCGTTTGGGGTTCATCGATGATGCATAGCCTTGTTTTGAACAGAATTGGTAGTCTAGCCCGCGTGAATGTGGAACGCGCCAGCTAACCATCATTTCACACTATGCATGACCGGAATATCATGCCTAAAAATTCGGTCGCAAATGCGAGTGAAGTACGTACAACGTTTGAGAAGATAGACAATTTTCAGTGACCTTGTGCAAGGGACCGCGCTGAATATGAACATCCATACTTCCTTTGATTACAATAAACCGAATTCACGATTGTTGTTCAGTTGTGCGCTGCACGCCTGCCGTTGTTCATTGTCCACACAGGGGACCAAAACAACCCGCCCTCACAAGTAAACCGCCTAACGGAAAACACGTCTAAAGAATAAGGATGATCGATCGCCTAGACTGCCTCCAACATTCTGTCAGGCTGGGCTGGTCAGGCCAACAAACCCACACATAAGATGACTCATCTCGCACGCGGTCAGCATCACCACCACCCACGCAATCCGCAGTGCCAAGGTCAAAAACATGTCTGGTTTTCAATGCACTTTAAACATTATCCAGTCGCAAGAACAATCAAACGAGGCTTATTTTTAGCGATTGTGTTGTCAATGTCAAATAAAACATGTGGCATTTATTGTTAAGTAGGCCCGATGACAGTGGATATCAAGTTTGGCGTGGTGTGGTAGTGTCTAGCGTGTGAATTGGAACTTCCTGTAATTCGAATTATGCTTTGCGCATCCCAGTGGGTAAATTCTCGGTTTTCAAATTAGAACGATAAAACACTACACTATTTTCTGTCAATCTCTTTTGATCTCATGATCGTTGTCAGGCAGATGACCTGCAATGGCACTCGTGATTGATTTTCTCTCACCCGTCCCGATCTATGCTGGATGGTGTTCTTTGATTCTTCTAGGCAAACGCCGAGTCGTACGACCCACGTAGTTTGCTGAACAATCACAAACGAATGAGTAAATCGCCATAGATGAATTGTGGACCGGTACTTTATCCTTCAGGTTTAGAGTAATCCGTGATGAACCGGTGAATGAGATAATCAGTCTGGCTGCGTTAAACGTTCTCTTAAGAGAACTAGTAAGCCGACGGATCAGTGATTCAGCCAACGTATCTCATTTGTAGGGCGGTCGTATGAACATGGGTTTCTTTTCAACTTCGTGAATCTTAACTGGGGCTTCAAATGCTTTCCTATGTTTGGTAACAAAATTTTCAAGGTAGCCACCCACTTGTATAATATGGATCATAAACTGTAGCTCGTGTTCCAAAGCATCTGCTGAATAGATTTTTCTGGTTCTATTCACTGAACGTTTGACTAGGTTTCGTTTGTATATTATGTTAATAAAACTATAATGGTTACTGTATTGGCCCGATCAAGTCGTCTTCCGACAAACGGAGTGTTTCAAACTTCCGTCAGTCCTTCTACTCAAAGACAGGTGCACGAAATGGAAAGACCCATCCGTTTCTCATTGTTAGGTGAGACTGATCACCAGATGTGTGCAGCTGAAGTAATTTAAAATATCAGCCATTTTGACAGTTGGATCTGTGATAGTGAATATATCATCAACATAGCGCCTGTAGAAAACCGTTTGATTTATAACAGTGCTCAGTGTTGATTTTGTTAAGGTCTGTTGCATCATTTTGAGATTGCTGTGCTTTGTTTGATTAGTGTTGAAGGGTGACCCTATGTTTCATTATATTCCATAATAATAAACAGTATTAATCATTTTTATTCCTACACCAGCTACTGTAACCGTTTCCCTTACTCTTATTCAGTCTGAGCCCTGTACATTTCTGAATGTCAAACTAAGATATTCTCTCTCTTGAGTAGCTTATAATTCTTACCATTTCTCGATGCGTGAACAATCATTTTGCTCCGACCCAACCAATGACCATTGATTTGAGTGAGCTCAATTCCATTTTATCGTTCTCCATTACTGAGCGGTGCCTAGTTGTCAGATTTGTTGTACAAGCACATTCTTTATTCAATTTCTGAGGATTTTTCACATACGAGGTGAGATATTTAGTTTTCATGTACATTGATTCAATTAGTACTGTATTAAATCCAGTTTTCACGAGCGTCTTCTCACTAAGAGTTCTGAAGATAGATTATCTTCTCTGCCGTTGGATAATGAGATAGGCATTTCCGGATCATCAGATTACGCATAACTCGTTGTGAACTTGAATCGTTAGCGAACGATTCAGTACTCAGCGGCGTTCGTTCCAGCTTGCTCATAGAAATATCTGCCAGTAGAGGTCATAAGGACGACCCGATTACCACTCCATCAATTTGTCTGTAAATGTCACCATTAAAAGTAAACTGCACGTTGTGGGTGCATTTGAGAAACAATTCCTTCAAATTCGCTGTTGACAAACCGATCGATCTACTGTTTCCACTAATGCCATATTAGTAGGTCAAGAAAACATGATTTTATTGTCGACTTGAATATCGCAAATTGTATTGACGAATTCGTAGGTATCTCGTAGACTATGAACACAAATTTCCCTCCGAACTGGCTGCACGATCTCGGCAAGCCATTGTGTTAACGCGTGATACGGTAAGTTCTTCATATCCAAAGTAGGACGCAGAAGGCAGTTAGGATCATGAAGTTTTGGTAGCCCATAGAGGCGGCGAATAGTAGTACATGTGGGCCTCATAAGTTCAAGCTGGACAGCTGCTATGACTTCTTGGTTTTTTACTTGTTTCAGACTACTAGTTATCTGCATATCTATTACCACTGTTTTGTCATTTTGTTAAACTTAGTAGTATCTGCAAGAATCGCTTGCATTTTGTTTACACAGTCTGATTTGTCAAGACACTTTTCAAGCACCTTCGTCTGAGCCCAAAGTGCACGCAACGATTCATGATGTCTACCAGCTACTGGTCCTTTATAATACATGGGATTACGACGATATTGATAACACAGGCTAACCAGCTCAGCCTTGAGCTGTTCTAGTGTTTCCTTGGAGGTGGCAACTAGTTGACTAGTTTGACACTAGAAATTCTCAAATTGAATTTCCAGCTCTAATAACAATAACGAAAAAGTAGCGAACAATACTTATTTTTTGTGTTTGATCATCAGGCTAATTACAACACAATAAATATGAAAACAGTAACTGGGGTGAGTCAGAGAAACGACCAATAGAGATTAGGGACAGCGTGTGTGTGTTATCAGTTACGCAATCACTGTTCCAATTAGTGGGCTTGACTGATTGTGGGCCAGGGTAGATTAAGTGTCCGCACGACCTTTTTATGAGCACAGATGTTACGGTTGCGTAATCGGATACTAATGGCCTCGGCAACGGTCATCATTCGAAATCTAACCATCTTAAATCGATTCCTTGGCACTCGGTAAACAATCTGAAAAGCGTCCTTCTTATTGGCAAAATAACTAGAGTCAGCCAAATGAGCAACAATCGCGCTTGTAACCGTTTTAACCACACACTATTCAACCACGCAGAATGATGTTCACGCACTCTGTCAGACAATCGCCTTGTAGTACGACCAACGTATGATGCTCGACACGAGCAAACAAATGAGTACACACAACAACTGGTTGTAGAACACGGAAGTTTGTCTTTAGGTTGTGACATGATAACGGGTGTTGAACGGAAACTCACACACAATTGAGCGGCAAGGTAGGTTGTTTCGACTGACTTTTTGAGCTTTCTTGAGATGACTTCGGCCATGGGACCATCCTTGAAAGGAATACTGATAAACACAAGTTTATTATTCGCAGAAGGTGACTTAAATGTCAACTCTACCGCCTGCATCGCCTTCTGAATGAAACGCATTGGGTGGCCATTCTGCATGAACACTTCTTGTAGAAATTCTAGCTCACCTTGTAAAGTGTCAGGAGTGCAGATCTTTAACGCCCTACCCGTCAGACATTGTATGAGGTTTCGCTGTCGACTTAGCGGAATGAAACTATCAAAGTGAATGTATTGGCCACTCCAAGTTTGTTTTCTGTACACATGTCGTTGGATTGAACCATTTTCTCGTCTTATTATGCCAACATCCAAGAAATTTATTTGACCATTGTTGTCTGACTACTGGGTGAATTTAATACTGCCGTGGGCTGAGTTATAAGCTACCATAACTCTGTTCATGTTGGAATTATCGTTCACGACGCAAAGGATATCATCAACATAACGTTTATAAAATGCAAATTGTTGAATCACCGCACTCAACTGGTTAGCCTCGAGTTCGCTCGTGAAAACGTCAGCTAACAGGGAGGCCAAAAGCGAGCCCACTGCCACTCCATCTCTCTGTCGGTAGATTGTATTATAGAACAGAAACTGAACGTTACTCGTAAAAAGCACCAGCAGTTCTCTCAGTTCATCTTTTGGGATGCCCACCTGTTTGTTGTTACACTCAATGTAACCGCATAAGTAGCCAATTGTCTCTTGTAAATGCACGTTCGTAAATAACCAGGCAACATCGAAAGAGAACATTCTTTGATTGTTTAGGTTCAGGTATTGGACTGCGTCAATGAAATGAAGCGTGTCCCGGAGACTGTGTTTTTCTAGCTCCAACCTGATAGGTTCGAGCAGAACCTGTAGTTGTGTAATACTTAGAGAAACGGAAGTAAAGTTATGGACATACCGTTCAGGTTGGGTCGGGAAAGACGTGTGCGGTTTCTTATCTTCCAGTGTGCAGATAAGTTTCTGTCGTTTCCTCTCTGTTCGTTTATCCACAACTGAACTCACAAAATAACCAAACATATGTTCTTCCTCTTACAACTTGTCAATCATGCATGTTCATTGAGCAATATTCTTATCTAGCTGTGTAGTCTTCGACTTAACCCTGTCTATCTGACTGAAATATATATATATATATATATATATATATATATATATATATATATATATATATATCGACATCCGATGACGTGGATTTTAGCCTGTACATCCGCAGCTAGCTGCGAGCCGTTTGTATTACATGTCAGGTCGGAGCAGGTAAACTGATACTGACTGCTCATGTTCATTGTTGCTCAGCTGTGTATACTTGTGTCTTGAAAACCTATCGTATGACAAACTTCATCTAGGGTGATCATATGATTTTGCCAATTGACTGATCACATGGTTTCGCATGTAAATTGTTAGTCCACACATTTCTTAAGTTGTTTTAGTGAAAGAAGATGATCACTGCACAATGTAGCCCATGGGGTCAATAGTCTGCCGAAGACACAGTCGGGCCTGTCGGGCAGTGGTTTGTCACAGGAAATCAACCATCCCCTGTGTGGTCTTCTCATTTGGCCTAACCGATCTACTTTCACCTATCCGGGCAGTTGTTTGCTGAAATTAACATGCCGTAAATGAGCATGAGCTGACGTCTGATAAAAATAGAATTATGATGCGCTGTTGATCGCAGACAGTGAATGGCATAAAACAGCAGATCATCGAGTATCTGCCAAAAATCAGCTAGCGATGTGTAACATTCGGATACATGGGACAAAGAATTCGCCTTAGACGAGTCATTGTGGATCAAACAGAAAACACGGACAGAAAAGGTAACTGCCCACGACATGCAGGCAAACTGGAATGATCGGTCCATCAGGGGCACATAAAAAAAAAACAGTTAAACCCACGAGCGGTCCCATTTTGCGACTCATACGTAATCCGAGGTTAGGTAGTACCCGAATTTCTGCACATCGTTAAATTTGTGCAACTATGATTATGACAAAGTGTAATCTACTTTGTCAAGCCGTTGGCCTGTGACGTGCACGAGGGCATCAGAGTTGAATCAATGATGTTTTCAACATTGGAATGAAGACCAAACGTCCATGAACAATAAGTTTGCTGGAACTTGATTGCTTCAAACAACCCCATATAACTGAGTGGCCTAAAATAGCCACTAACAGGGCATATGGGCCCTGTTTTGGAGAAACCACATGCCCCTGGTAATAGCTGTATGCGAACATAGTTACTTTTCCGTCAGTTAAAACTGATTACTGCGATATAGATGTGGTACGTGTACTGTAATTAGGTGCCCCGGGCATTTGCTCCATGTAACGAAAAAGCACATGAAACAGGCAGATAAGACGCTGTAGCTGAGGTCCACCAATCTAGATAAACGTATCAGGATTCACCTTGAACAATCCTGATGGAATATTCCCTGTGTGGATGACAACTATCCAAGCGCCTGTGCTGCGGTTCATACACACAAATCGGAGTGTGCAAGATAAGTCGTTTTACAGATGCGCAACGAGCCAATCATAGCAGTTTGACTGAACCTTGAGGGCAACCTTGCCAGTCAAAGTTTGACATTTGGTATTTGTGTCCTTTGTATGATGTGCGAATTGCAGGTACAAATATCTGCTGTCGATCTTGCAAAGGTGTAGATATGGTAGGAAACAATTTTTATGTTACTATTTCCCCCAATTTTCCCTGATATTCATCTTTACTTAGAACTGTGTTCAAATGAAGTAACCATCAAAGTGGAATCGGTATCACAATTAGGTCTGGCATGCTAATGTGTGGCGGTTCAAACCGCTGACTGTTATCTCACATATTGAAGTTGCACATCAACTCTCATCTCCATCGTCGTGTATCATAAGGAATACATCTTACTTGTGAAATTTCAAGCAAAGGAAAGTAATTTTGTCGTCCTTTAACAAACAAACTCCAGAAGCAATGAAGTACAAAAGAGTCCGCAAACGTACCTGGCGTTTTCACCTTCTGATATGGGAACAGATGTAGTGTTGATATCGTAGACAAGGAGATGAAAGTGTTAGACGCTATGTAGAAGATGGATAAGTGCAGTTTGCAAATTAGACTGAATATTTCATAGTTAGATGAGTAAATTTACCACTGCAAGGTATCTGGGACAAAGATTGAAGGGAAGTAACATTTGATCAAATGAATCACTATCCCTGTGGTGGTTGTCACAAAAGAGGTGAGATTTCATGCGCCGAATACTCCGATAAATAAAGCAGACGTCTGAATGTGTACACGGCAGACACTGGTCATCCGAACTTCCTTATCCGAGTGAACGCCTTCTATTATACGCACTACCAGCTGTTCATTTCCTGCTCCTGTATCCCAAAGATCTCACCTAAGGATATAAGAATGTAAGCTAATCTTCTTCGGTCGTTTACTAACTCACACAGTTCCCTCACAGTTAGATGCCTGATGAGGACAGGTTATAAAACAAAGTTCCACAATTATTAAAAAAAAAAAAATAAAAATAAATTTTTATTTTTTTTTTTTTA
>JTDE01000421.1:55159-66712 GCA_014338405.1 Paragonimus skrjabini miyazakii | reverse complement strand
GATCTGAGTGTGACACCCAGACATTTGTTGAAATAATTCTCTATTTTCCAGCATTCTGCATTGGTTGGAGATAATTTTTTCGGCAACCTTAAGCAACACTGTGGATTTGTTGATATGTAATTTAACAGGTAACATTCGTACGAAAATTTGCATCTAACCTTCACAGTGCCAAAATATGTGACGCTGTCCTGTAGTTAAAAAAGTGCTCCAAGTTGTTCTAGGGTAAAAAATATATTCAGTGTTCCCTGGTTAAACGAGTGCATACTTGTTATCAATATCTGATAATCGTTTTGTGGTTCAGTCATGCACATAACGTGAACAAGGTTGTGAACTGAGTTAAGCCGAAACAGTACATGCGCGCATCAATCGGGTCACCATAGTGGACCCTGCATCGAGAGAGGTGGACAGAAAGACGAAAGCTCATGTTTAGCAGGTCAGCCAAACCACGGACGAGACATACGATCGGTCCGGTCTGTTAGGCTGAGGCGTGCTCGCAGGCAGCTACGACCGATTGCATGGGCAGAAACCTGCAACTACTGATCACACCAATCGTCGAATTGCTAGAATCATACATCAAAGCTTGATCTAGCTCAGCGCATGTGGATGGTAAATTAGTCAATATGGTTACAACACTCCCAATAGCGTCAGTTCAGTATGCACTTTGCCAAGAGAACAGTAGAACATTGTGGGCGTATGTCTGAAATGTTTAATTCCTGGTCAGTTCGGCAGAACAACTATCATAGACTGTTAAGCCTAGCAGTACAGCGTAAATTGCCCAAAACAATTGTTTAATCAGCCCGATTATTCAGAGCTCTCCGGTCCGTGGTCAATACGAATGGGCGCACAGATGCTCGAAACATCAACCGAGGTTTCATGCATCGTTGGGTCATTCGGGGTGGATAGCTGCCTTCTCAAATGAGCGATGATTGGCAAATTAAAGTAGACTGATATTTTTCCTACTAGCTGGCTAGTGATGTTATTACGGAATATCAAACTACAGTTGTGTTGTGCGTACAGTGATCAAACTTCTGTTTATGTACTTATGATAAAGCTGATTTATGTCACAATAAACTTGTTCTATTCGTTTAGTCGGAAAGTAGCTGCACAGAGTTCAGCCTCTTACCAGTAGTACAGGGAAAAGTGAACGCTGTTAGCAAGTCATGAGAACGACAACGCAGCGATCAAGACTTGTTCACTGTCTTTGATCATCAGGCAAATGACAACCCAATAAATATGAAAGCAGTAATAGGGCGAGTCAGGAAACCGATCAATAGAGGCAATGAACGATGTGTTTGTTATCAATTACGCAATCACTGTTCTAAATTGTGGGCTTGCTTGATTGTTGGCTAGGGGAGATTAAGTGTCCACACGAACTTCTTCTCACCACAAGGCCAGGGTTGCGAAATCGGATACGAATGGCCTCGGAAACGGTCAGTATTCACAATCTAATCCTTTTTTATTGATTTATTGGCACTCATTAGAAAATTTTACTGGTAGAACGATTACAGTCGGCCAAATGAGCAACCATCGCGCTTCAACTCGTTTTAATCACCACTATTCAATCACGCTGGATGATATTCACGCACTCTGCCAGACAATATATAATGCTCGACACGAACAAACAAATGAGTACGCGCAACAATTGATTGTAGAACATGGGAGTTTGTCTGAGTTGTGGAAGGATAACAAGTGTTGAATGGAAACTCACGCACGATTACGCAGCAGGGTAGGTGGTTTCGACGAATACTGGCAGTTATCCTACTTTGCAGGGAATGATAACAGGCATGTCAATAGAGTTAGCTCGAACAACACATCGTTAAGGCATGTCTTTAGGCACGTATTGTCTAAGTGAAACAGACTGGATGACCCGTTCACTTCTATTAATAGACCCTAGCCAGGCCTCAGTTCAGCGAGTGTACGGCGATGGCACCCAGGCTTCTTTGTGTATGGTCATCGTCTGAGTGTTTGATCACGTTGTCTTGCCAACTATCTCGCTGACCTAGCATCCGACGGGCTTTACAGACACAGTGCATGTAAAACAGAACGTCACGCCAAATTAAATTCATATTACAGAGATGTCTTTTCTGAATGAATGAAGTTTGACAGTTCGTTCAAGTTAGTGCTGATTCTGAGTAAGACTTCCTCGATGGAATTGAGACCCACAACAATGTGGATGAGTCTTAAGCGACTAGGCTTAGAGGACACTCTCAGAACCTGTAGGTAATAAAATTCCTTGCCCCCAATCAGACCACTTTGACTAGTAAAATCTGCGAACTGGAAAAAAGCCAACAATACTTTTGACCTAACGATAATCTCATCATTTCATGTAGTGATGTGTCTTCATCTCATTTTGCAAACTGATGGCTTGACATTGTGTTAAGCGTTAGACTGTTTTAGATTTCCATATAGATTGAACATCACCCACAATTGATCGCAGCTGTCGCATTCCCATAGACTTTCCAGTCGGCCCCTTTCGAATCAAAATCCCCTACTACTCATCAGTTTTAGATTTGTCAGTTTGCTAAGCCTCACTGAATTCGAGTCTAATCGTATCGAAAGCATTTGCCAGTCTGTTATGAGTGCCACCCGGTCGCACTTTGGTCCTTGTGTTCTGGTAAAGTTCATGTTGGGTCGCGCCCCGTCAGTCACATCAGCTTATTGTGCATACACCGGGTGCAATCCACTGACACAGTGCGTAAGGAGGCGAACGTGCGAACACGAACATGACAGATTTTGAGTGGATGTGATAACGGAGTGGAACAAGGTGTTAAACGAAAGCAAAACGTATTGTGTGTGCTGTTACACTCGCATTTATTAGTTGGTTTTGCTTCCTCTAAACGATCGCTCAAAAATAAGTTCCGATATGGTGAGAAAATAGTACTCGAGTAACTACATATTATGTATTCATTGGAACTCCTAATGTGGAACAATGATTGCCTAATTGTTGGCAGCCACATGGGCCGATTCTCTCAGCTGCCCTCGTTACTGTGGCGATATTTCATGTGTTCTAATTTCCCAGATAATCAAACGCAAAAAAGCCCTGTTTGCACGGGCTTTAGTTTGATCAATACGCTAGGTTGTCCACAGAGTTAGTCCACGGCCGCTGCGCTGTGACTATCCTATCCAGCCAAACCTTGTTAAGGGCATTCAGAAACAGAGCGAGACTAGTATGGTTAGCGTGCTTCAGCCGTTCCAACCTCAATGAAACAAAGAAAACAGGAGCTTTCGATCATGTCCCGATTATCAATGCTCTTGTAAGCACTCCCGTCTGATAGAACCTGATTCAACAACCAAGATCATTCATCATGTGTGGCAGAACCGAACCAGAACTAGCAAAAGGCCAGAGTGTGGCCATCGGTTCACGCCACGATTTCCCTATTGCTCTCCCGCCAGACAACTGTTGACAACGTACACACCGGGTTCACAGTCCTGAAAATGTCACAACCAGCTTGTCTCACTAGCCACTCATATACTCTGAGCAGAGTCGAGCCTCGATGTCCGATTCTAGCCAGTTAGTCAATTCGACCATTCCTTCGATCACTGATAATAAACGGTATCGTTTCATCTTCCTTAGAATGCTGTTGGTCTTACTTGTTTGCAAGCATGAATCAGCCCGACATGATGTGCAGACCGCATATACATCATTCGTGGTCGACTGATCCACGGTTTTTCTGTCTACTATCTTTCCAACCCGTTTCAAACAGGCTGGCCCACCCGATACACTGTACCGTTTTATGTGACGTACCTAACCTCACTAAGGTTTGCTAAATTCCCACGGTCGTATAGTAACGGTATACATAACCCGTCCGGTTTTGGTATTGTTGTTATATTTCTCCTATCCTTCAGCTGAAGCACACCCTTGTGTACAGATCGCAAACAGTGTAACCCTCCTCCAAAGATGAGTGGAAGCAAACACATTTCATACAGCTTCTTAGTTCAGCACTGGCGCATATCACGAACGGTGTCAGGAAACTGTAAAATCATACCAAAATCAGTTTAAACAGCGTACGGTCTTTCTCGGTTTTATGGCGTCGTCATCAAGTCCTGCTGTTTTATTTTATATCCATACGTTATATTCGGTTAAAGTCAACCACCTCGATCATCATTTGACTGACAGTCTGAGTGAAGTTTATTTCGTGACAACGTCCAAACTTTTCACTAACTGTGTGTCCAAGTAGTTTACTCATGATTTTGTGAATGCTTCGAGTTCATATTAAACATTTCAGAAATCACTTATGTGAGAAACTGTACTTCCGTCTTACAAGACAATCTGACAAACGGTGCTCATGTGAGCAAATTAGTGACATTTGGGTAGATTTGTTGCTATCACATTTAGGAATGAAATTGAAAGAACTTCTGCAACGTCAAATGTCGTTCCGAGAGATACAAGTACAAACAAGAAAAAATATTTTCGTGCACCACTAATGGGTCATACTCTTCCGGTGAATAGTTCTGGGATGATTGGCGGGCAACCATCATAGCTACATGTTACACACGCCCTCAGAGCTTTATGGAAACCAGTTTCACTCTCAGTGCGGCTGAACATGCCAACAAGCTGGAGCTCCATAGATCTTATTCGGTGGGTTATAGTTAGGCAGAGATTATAAGGTTATCTTAGCGGAATGACATTTAACACTAAAGCTCCTAATATTCCACGCAATGTGTTAAAAGTCAGGCTGTTTTAGACTTATCACGATAATGTCCAAACCTTGACTTATCTATCCTCGTCCGGAAGTTTCATCAACATATTTTCGTACACACTTCAGGTACGGTAGCGTTACACCATTTTGTTGAAACCAAACTTAATCAAGCATCCACATGTGTTCCATTACTGGTGGGAACTTCGGATGCAGCACATCCCGATAGGAACTACCAATTATATATGTGATTATTCAACTGGAGATCAGACTGGCAACTTGCCATAGAAGACGGCAAATTCCACGGTCCAACAGGCGTTGTCCATGCTATAAGCTTTAAACAATACTGACTTTAGACTAGAGCATAACGAATGGATTCTGTAGCATTCCTTATAATTAAAATATTGTTTCATCGGCAAATACCGTCGAGTAAAGAGGACTCCTCGAAATATATCACTTGAAAGATGGCTTCTGCCTACTGGCCTCCGACGATCAAAGCTCTTGTAACTTTGTGTCAATTCAAACAAAAACACTATTCGCTTTTCAAATATATCGTCCTAAAAAAGGAAACTGTCGTGTGGGGACATGTAACAGTCAAGCGCATTAGCCCAAGAAAAATCCACAGATAGTCGTTTGTGTGTGCATAAAGCTTGGAAGCTTTGTGAAGCGATGAACTCAACCTGGATAAATTTGACTCTCCCTTGCTTTCATTAGCTTCTTCTAACCGCTGACTTTGAGCAGCTACCCCAATACAATAGATCTGTCCTGCTGGTTTGAGCTATATCTTCTCCTGTGAAGTTACAATTATCGGAAATTCAGTGTGTCTAGTATCAGTAACAACTTCTTACAACTCTGATGGGTGACTGGTTAGCACAGCGAAATGTGAAAAACTTGTCATGACCTTTGAGAAAGAAGCGCTTACCAGGCACGTGGAAGACCTACCGCACAAGTTTCATTCAACAGTATTGTAGAACCATATTACCCGTCGAACCCCAGTTATAAAAGTTTGGAACAGAGTGGCATTCCACCCCTTCAGGTCCCTTCATGATGTGAACGTCGATCAATGAATTACTGGCAGTGATCGATCTCAAGCTGAGAAAGGTTATCAATAATCACCCCGTGAGACGTAGGTTGCACGGATTAAAATAACTTTCATTTTTACAGAAGTATGAACTTAGTACCATGGAATATCTCTGAGGTTGCCTCGACCGGACAGTTCCTGGGACCGCGAAAGTGGGTACACTTTCACAAATGAACTCCGTGTTTTAGAGGGCATGGGAACAGATTGAACAACGATGTTTTCTAGACCTGATAATCAGACACCATAATCATTATTAGTGAAACAGAAAGAAACAAAAACAGTCCTCGTCAGCGTAGATTCACATTGTATACGTCGCTCATTTTTAACCGACTGCGTACCGTGTTTGTACTACATTGTTCAGACAGATGAGACAGTGAGATCTCATCGATAAATCAATCGATCGCTGATTTTTAGCACATGCTACTTACGCGATCGGTGTCCAAAAGCACGTGCGTGCACGTACAAGCGTAGCTAGTCGAGAACGAGAACCATGCTTTCTTTCATGTCAGGTTTGAAACGGTTAACAGATGAGAGTTGTGTCAGTTCATTTTTTGTCCATAGGGTCAGAGATATCTAACCATCACGTATCTTTCCAAAATTACGTCTTTCTTCAATCTACCATGGGATGGTTTGTGGATTTTGATGTAAGAACCGTGTGTAAACATGAACGTTACTCTCAATCCACAACTTACATACTCAGCTGTCTGTTAAAAATAAAATACTGGAAAAAAGGTAAAATCTGATTGCTGGGTAATCTTTTAAAGTTATTAGAACAACTGCTGTGGTGTTCAGACAACAAGAGCACTAATTACGAGCAATTTTTGTAGTTTTTTCCAGCACGATTGCGCTATGATGTTAAATCTGAGATCCGCGATGGGGCGATCAATAGGTTCTTTTCGAAGCACACTAGATAGGACTAGTCACACTTGGTACCACTGTCCATTGGATTATCAGAACTCCCATAGCGACTTCAATAAGATATAGCCTTTATATTTTCTATGTTGAATGATGAAATGGTCAAGAATTTCTGAGTTATTTTGAAGGTCGTTGTTGCAATCTACCTTTACGACCAAATAGGAGAAATGAACTGCTGACAGAACTGCTAGAGTGGGAAATTATTTTGGAATCGCTCTCCTTTAAATGTGTGTCCTTACCGAATACCTTCTTCTGTGGTATCGTTTCGAAGGGGGACAACTCTAAGGCAAACACCACTTGAAGATCTGGTACCTCACATGAGTAAAAACAGAGTTTTCAATAAAATTGTGTTTCTGGATTAGTCACGTTAATCAAGTCAGTCGAACCACACGAGACCCACGTATGCAGTAGTTTCCACCTACGTGACCAGGTTTCAGTTGATTATTTTCTGAACTAACCCCACAAAACCATTCCAAATGTTTACTAATTTTTATGTCTTTCGTTAACTTTTGTATATTTATTAAACACAAAATGTCATAAGCCAGCGACATTTTTCGATATGTGTATCGCTTGGTTCATCCGGTCCCCCTATATAGAAACAGTGCCCATTTTTCACAACTACGATTTCCATACCAATAATAACGTTTCCGGTGACAATTCTCCTAAGGATGTTTTTTGATAGTGCAACTGCTGGAACTAAAACTGTGGCAACTCATTAACATACCGAGCAAAACTAACGGTTTCAGTACACTAGAATCAATCCGTTTCGTTGAAGTGTTTTCGTTCAACCATCCAAACCAAACCTTGCATGCCAGTCTTAAGTGGCCCATAGGACTATATGTCTATGCGTTAGAATAAGTGGACAACACCGATTTAGGACAGACAATCGTCCTAACCAACTGACCCTCAGTCAACTGATTCCAGGGCAATCACATCTGAACAGCTGGTGACTGTGAATAGCAATTGTAGAAACCTGATTAACAGCAACACTTCAGACAATTCAGGTTATGCTATCGAACCATCAGGGTTTTTCCAATTCTATATCGTCAGAGATTGTAACGGAGTCATTGCACACACAATTTAATATCTGAATCCCAATACATTCAGACAAGAGGGGGAGGCAGTCAAAACAGGGAAGTTGGTCTAATCGCAGATGAGATAAAAAGACTGTAGAATTATTTATCTAGTTGGATCAGGAACATAAATGTCGTCATATTGCTAGTGAACTGAGTTGAAAAGTCCAACTAGGTAACATATTACGAAATGTAGTACACATATGTTTAGATAAAATCTCGTCAGGCAGTTACAATCATAAAACAATAAAATAAAACCGTTTGCATGAAAAGCTTAGCGCTGATCAAAATTCCTATTGCCGTTTCACTCTTTCATGTGTGTGAAGACTAAAATGGTGTACATGTATCGATCAAATGACTCAACTAATGACCAGGGTAGCTAGAGCGATTGAGCAACTGTTTTCTGTAGTGGACTTGCGATGTTTTCGGAAATGGTCACTTATGTGATTGCAGTGAAAACCACAACACTTCAATCTGCTTTCCAACAGCTCACTTGGAAGAATTGCCTGCGAGTTATGCTGTTAACGTACAGTTTGTTTCTAACGGGGACATCCGTAGACAAACTGACACAGCGGCAACTGGATCACCATTAAGACCATTGTTGACGAATATTTTCACGGGCCAGTTGGAAGGTGCAATGCTCAGACCACCTTGGATCAAATGCTTTTCTACAGTGTTATGTTGATGAGATACTCGTCATCACAGACTCAGTTGTCGACATAGCCGATATTTTAAAGGAGATTAGTCATGCACATAAACAGATCTTCAAGACAAATCGATCCAATTTACGCACACTTTCTAATTTACTGTCTTTCTCATCACAAGCCAGGTGGTATCCGAGTAGTGTCAGAGTGAATAGTTTTCACTTCACGTTGTCCAAAGTTTGTGTCGCACGTGTTTCAGTTTATTAGTTCCTTTGATCCCCTAACCAATAGTCAGTATTTTTTTGTAGGATAGGTCTGGTTGTTGCTAACCCCACATGCAGACGTGTTCCAAAAAAGCAGCTTCAGTTTAGACAATGACGATACATAGACTCGATCACGCATACATCAAATAGATCTGACACAGTAACACAATTGTTGAGTACTTGCTCTATAGAGCAGCGGTCGACTTGGCATATAGTGTGGTACCCATAACAGCCTGTAAAGTGCTACAAGATAACTCCAAGGACGCAATGTACTTTATTTTTGTCGCGTGCCTGTCCCCTGTGAGGCCATCAAAAAAGAACTTGGCTGACGTCAGATTTGGGCAAAAACCGGAAGTTTCAACACCAGGCGGAAATCTCTCAATCCGGGAATGGGTTCTATGACTTAAAGACCTATATTGCCAGGACTTATGGTGAGAAACCCGTTAGATTACCTAGTGTACCCCGTGGATTTACCTCAAGTTTAGTTAGCACATAATACCTGTCTTTCTAGTCGTCCGATGCAATACACGTAACTACCGATTTATGTACCCTAGAAAAGAAAGCAAAGCCACCAACACTTACTGATTTAGTGGGAAGATGCGATCTCTCTCCTGTTAGACGACATCGCCCTAAACGGTGCAGATAGGCATACAAACACACTTAAAACAATTACGAACAGACCGGATGTGGTCAATAGAAAATCTCTCGCCGTATTCGACTTATCTGAGAGCGAATCACTAAGGTCTGCGGTATAAACGGACGCAGTTCACGGCTCTCTATACTGAACACTTCAAAATTAGAGTCTTGTTAACATTTTTGCTGGTTACTCCATCGGAACCTTAACCCGAAACACAGTGACCTTCCAAAACTGCTCTGTATGACGTCCGGTGACAGGAGTAAAATAGAACAGTTCATGGTGCAACACCAGGCCACACATCACATGTCTACAATTTAACACTCGTAATTAGGGACTTCGAATAGCCCTAGAAATCGTATTCGACCCGAAACCTTCTACGCAACTAATAAGGAGAAGACCCCGTACTGGTTGCAGTATGCAGTTAGGTATTCATGAGACAAAAATCCGAGTTTATGGATGTACAACAGTATTAAAGAAAACAATCTGTTGTTGACTAATCATACTGGCAATACAGAATTAAAGAATTTGACAATTGACAGGAAGTGTAAAATTTAGGTTTTCCGTTCAATCCGGATGTGGCGTCTTAACGCGACGTTTGGAGTGGTCTCTTGCTATATCTTTTATTGTGTCAGAGTTTCCATAAGTGGCGAATGGAGTAGATTTTCACCAAACAAAACTTGGTCAGACTACTTCTGTACATCCACAAGTCTGATAAGGCCTTACTTGGTGTATACAAATCCGTAACTCTAGATATTAGGCATTAGTATATCATCATTCCCAATATTACGGATAACCATGTCAATATACTTCATGATGCAATTCAGTGGAATTTTATAGCCGCCAATTCTGGTCTTGCTAGCTTCCAAGTGACAGGGTTTAGCAGGTTACATAGTTCTGTTCATCTGGAGTCCCATCCACCGTTTGAACTTTTACGACTGTCAGTTTAGACTAATTGGCTGTCTTCGTCTATTGACTTTACCTGCCATTTGCCACCAACTTCCGGTTAATATCAAGTTCCATGTAGCTCGACCTCAAAAAGCAGATCAGATTATTGTGAGTTACATGGTACTCTAAAGTAACTGTCCACTCACTTACCCTGAGGTTTTAACTGATGCTTCAACAGTCACTTCATTTCCACAAACAAAAAGCGGGATGCAGCCGTCGTCTTAAGTGAAACCGGCGGCAAGAGCACCGGAATTGTGAAGCCCGATGAGCTTCCCAAGGAGGAAAGTGCATAGACAATAAAGCTCATGAAAGGGGTACGCTGTTTCGATATGTGCCATGTGCTTTCGAATCAACGCCTCGTCACTTATCAACAAAATGTTGTTATATGAGGCGTTAAGACTATCCGGTGACGGTCAAACGGAAACTTAGTGTATGGCAGAATTTAAAGTCGGGGAGACTGATATAAACATATGATTGTACCACCACGGTCGACAATTCGCAAAAGATGGCAGCGTATTCCGTCATATAGACAGCCGACTAAAGACATCGGCGGTATGGAACTGCTTGTTCAGAACTTGCCTGAATCTGTACGGCGTATTGTGCAGGTTAACCACTCATTTTGCTGGCTGATCAGTGTAACCTACCGACACTGTCTGCTTCGATGATCGATGACCGCTTGCTTAATGACCTCACACATAGGCTGGTCTCTACGAGTACCTCACAGACGCTATACCTGGATGATTAATTATCCATAAGTTGATTTGGACACCGGCAAAGTTCATGTTAGATTTGCATCACTGGCTTTTGAATCCAACCGTGCAATTATGAATTCTCACCTAACCGAAGACATCAAGGGTACACAAAAGGGAGGGGCATTCATAAATATTTGGGGTTGGTATATATTTTAACTAGCGAAAAACTATTAATAATCTGCAAGTTAAGACCCTTCCTGGTTATGGTGACAATGGAGTCACCATAATAGGTTAAATGTAGATTTCCTCCCAAATCTAATGTTCGTGAAGAACTTTTTGTGTACACTAAACTCGAGTTTCGCCCTCATTAGAGCTCGTCAGTAGTGCATATCCTTGCCACATTCAAGATTAAAACTCTGACCGTGGCAGTGATAGGCACTACTGACGAGCTCTAATGAGAGCGAAACTCGAGTTTAGTGCTTCTCGAAAGAGGCTGGCTGGATAAGCTTTTATGTTTTGATCGTCTCGGTTGCCCGCTCGGAACGTTTCTGTCGATGGTTTTAATAGCGGCATACACAATAAACTGCCGTCGAGTGATGGATACATTAGGACATCAGAACAACACATTGTTGAATCCTTTGGTAATGGAGGTCCAGTTAACTTTGT
>JTDE01000421.1:33587-50394 GCA_014338405.1 Paragonimus skrjabini miyazakii | reverse complement strand
TGTGAACACGCGTCCCTCGAATCTACCTGACTCTGGGGCGGTCCACAATTCACCTAAAGTGGTTTTCTTGTTCGTATGCGATTGTTCAGCAAACTACGTAAGTCGTATGGCTTTGCATTCGCCTAGAAGATTCGGAGAACGCCATCCATGATAGATCGGAACAACTGAAAGGAATTCAATCATGCCTAGTAGTTTAGGTCATGCAGATGGCGGTAAGGTCAGACCAACAGAAACCTAATCGTACGAATACTCGTAGGCAATCTAAAATATCGTCAAGCAGGTCTAATAAGATCGGATATTTCGACCTGTCTGGGATGTCTTAATCGTGGCATGATTGATTGTAGTTATCAGGACGGTTACTGTGTTTGATATCGAGACGATCCAGCAACCTGATCATTACTCACAAGCGAAAGTGGGTGGGCATTTATGCATGAAAATCCAGTTATGTTTAGTATGAGGTAAATGGTACGGTGGTCAACATGGATGCCTCATGAAGGCCTGACCGGATTTCTGATCCCGACCATGTCAATGATATGCATCAATGTCTAACTATCGCAGAAGTGAATCTCAACTAGACTGCTTCTCTTCGAAAAAGACTGGCGAGAAAGTCTGTCCGAATGTGAAGGCTGTCATCAAATGTTACTGATGTCCAACTTGAAAGTAGCCATTTGCAATAAGTCGAGCAAATCAATTTTGAATCATTTGTTCAAGACTAGCTCAAATGCATAATTTGATCGTATGTATTCAGCTGAACACTGACGGTTTTGTCCAGAACTGACAGGACAAGTTCAGCAATTTACCTTCGCATCCTATAAACATCTAGTAATAAGCACACCGTCCTAAAGGTCTATCAGATCAGAAAACAAACACACCGCACGATATAATTATGACCACTCATTATTCCCGGTAGGTTCGCTAGATTAAATCACGCTGTTTCTGCGTTTTGCTTCCAGCCAATTGATGTAACTGCCCTCCATTACACTAACGTTTTAGAAAGCCGTTTGGTCTTTCCGAAAATGGTAAAATGTTACAGAACTGACTGCAGTAAAATTGTAAGACCATTTGCATGTTGACCTACCTACTACGTGTACATGGGATTTCAGTTAGGTCAGAGCAAAAAACAATCCCCTACTGTGCGCAGGTGTCACCCAGCACACGAGAAGGTGTGTTGGGTCTGCACTGAACAAACGATAATACGGAATGCGTGAGTGTACATTATTGGTTTCAGCTGAACGGTTAGTTAAACGACACCTTTTCTATTCCCTCCACCGTATAGAGTAGAATGCCGATCAAACTTGAAAATGATCAATCGATTTACGTTGACCTACGGGTCGATAAACAAATTCAAATGTACCTGGTTGCTCGAAAAGTTTACCCGCACGGGTGAGACCGATCGACAAGTTTATTTAAACGAGATGAGTATTTACAAACTGGTGTTTGATAAAGGAGTAAGGTACTGAGCCATACGGGACTAAATCGACAAGAATTGCCCAGGGAAATTTGCTGTTGATTAATTCGGCGGAACTCTTTTACTTTCAGTCACGCAGTAAGACGATCGTTTTTGAAGTGTACGGAATCTCACATCTCGTGACCAGCTTGTTCCAAATTTGGTAACTTCATCGTCTATAATAAACCCAACGTGGACGGCCCTGATGCATGGATGTAACACTGGTATTATGTTGAAAGGGAAACGATGTAACTTCACAAGAAATCCAGCGAACAGCAATCAAGTTTGTTTAGCAGGTTCAGTGCTGGCTACGGACACGAGTGAACAACTATACTGTATGGTAAATAATATTCTTCTGCCAGCGCAATCAACATATCAAATTTACCAGCAGAAACAATTTCCCCACAATAGATTGTTTTAATACGTGCGGTAGACTGGTTATTCTGAGTACCTCTGGAACCTACCAGTCCATCCGAAACACAAAAAATTTAAACCATGTCGACATACCTACCAGTTAGAGGTTATACAGAGATTCGAATGATCTCGTCCGAAACTGACAGATCGCTATTAAGTCAAATGAACAATCCTGATAAACCCAGCACCACACCTCTAATGCATTCGTCCGTATATTTTCTTTAATTGATTTGTTAAACTTGTCACGTGAGCATTCAGGACAATTACCTCTTTAACTTGTTGTATTCAGTATGCAACATGTCTCGACGTTGGTTACATTTTGTCCCACATTTCAATGTATAATATGAAGTATAAAACCGGCTATGTTTACCTGATCAAGGTCCGAAACAACGCATGAAAATAATTGCCCCACATGGTCAGTGATTCCAACTCTGCTAGCAACGTTAGTGTTAGTGCCACCAACATTGCTGGACATGGCTCGTGGTCACGAAAA
This sequence comes from Paragonimus skrjabini miyazakii, assembly GCA_014338405.1. Lineage (NCBI taxonomy): Eukaryota > Metazoa > Platyhelminthes > Trematoda > Plagiorchiida > Troglotrematidae > Paragonimus > Paragonimus skrjabini miyazakii. The sequence goes on along the minus strand of JTDE01000421.1, from coordinate 48,040 downwards.
CTGCCACAACTACTCAGGTTTCGTCACACACTTCTACGCGAAGTTTCGCAAAGAATGGCTATTCAGTACTACGCAGCGTGCTAGACAACACATTACTTTGAAGTCATCACATGAGCTAAACGGTACGCAATCCTACAGTGTTCAAGACTTTTACAGTTTCACCCAACAAACGAATTGCCAGTCACAAACTATCTTCAAATCAACTCATCCGCCCACCATGTTCCGCAAACTTCCAGTGTTTCAGTTGATGAGCCGTAACAGTCAGTATTTTCTACTGTGGTATCCGGATTTTGGTAAGTTTCAATTTTATTTACACCATTTTGTTGTTTACGTATATTTGATGTCATACGTATTGTTATTAACGTTGTTCATCTTCTGATTGTAAGTAATTTTTGCACGGCTATCTGTCCTGATACAAAATCATTGTAATTTGTTTCAGACTTGCTTCGATTGTACTACAAACAGCATGTCGATTTACTGAAAGAAAGTACTGATTAGCATTCCTTATTTACTACTATGGAAGAAAATCAATCAAAGGTCTATGTCTACTTTGTTCGAGGTTATTTTTCCAACTTGCTGTTTTGGTTGTGATTTTCTAGCACATCATGGCTTATCAACTGCGTGATTTAGTTAGCCCGATAGTTAACAAATAATTATCAAGGCAACTGGGTGGTCTTATAATTTGGCCGATGTTTAGCGTGGTGAAGACGTGAGAATAATTTTTTTTGATAATAAGCGTCGGAACCTAATTCCACGATTCTCATGTCAAACGGTTTATAGTAAGTGTCAACATACGAAATAAATTTACGTTATCCTTCATAAACATAAATAGTTTACGCTAGTTGAGACCTGGACGCTGGACTTCGATTTTACCTAGTCTCCATGTGAAAAACATTGAGAAATAGGTTTGGTGTTGCAGTCGACCGTTCTTACAGTAAAACTTTTAAAACTGATTAACTCTCAATCCCGAAAACTGTCTCTAGACTCTCTCTCACAAATCCCTAAACCGGCCCCCAGACATTAGCATACACAACCTCGATTGCAATTATCGAGTTGTAGTTTGTGGTTCAACCCATCTCAGAACTGACTACAACGATATAAGATCAACATATAGACTATAATCACGACTCCGGCTAATAGGTTTAATGAAGTCTTTACTAAGCATTTAGAAGAAGGGGGATTAGTCATTAGTGTTCGGATCTAAAACTATGAGTACTGGCTTCATCGCAATCTGACTGCGTTGTGAACCCACAAACTTATTCAACTGAAGGAATTTGTCTTGAGGTGTGTGTGATATTTTACACTTGCAATTCATTTCGAAAATCGATATGAGCAATGAACATCGTCGTCGAACCGCAAGGGAATAAGTGGTACTGAACACAATTGCTAGAACTCAGGTGTCCACGCTACGCAAACTTTTATCAACATAATGTGTTCTGTTAAGGACCCGAATGATAAACCACATGACCGGTTTGTGGTCGCCAGTGACAAACTATATCAAATTCCGATGCACTGCGTTAGGAGAAAACCATCAAACTGTCCCTTGAACTAACATAAGTTAAATTTTCAGCAAAAAAATGGTTGACTTCCAACATTTCCTTGAGGGATCTATCGAAGCTCAGAAGCTCTTTCCAGAGAAGTTACAAATCGGTCAGCTGTCCTTGTGAAAGTACAGGAATAGAAAATTAATCACACCTTCGATTTCGATATGTTACGTTATTTATTCGTACGCTCCCCAAAGTAGAATTATAAATGTCAAGGATAAATGTTTTTAAATAAAAGATTAAGATTCTTTCAAGATACAATGTAGGGGACAATCCACTGGGGTTGGTGGTTTAAGAGGAAAATCAAGAAATCGGGTTACTTCAAAAAAGAGACCAATCAGTTTCTCTTTTTAATTTAGCAGATGATACATTGACTGGAAAACATTTCTAGATGCATATATAAATAGTCGTCTGTTCTAAATTGTGTACCCTTGTAACTCAGACCTGCAGATTAAATGTGAATGTGCTTGTGTGTACATGCTACACCAAACGGTGCGTGAGAATGTGAGGAAAAAATAAGTAGACACGGTAGCTTGTACCGTCCCACAGGCATACAAGTAGAAACACGAATTTGAAGCTCATTTCAACCAGTTTAAACGTGTCGCTGAATTTCCATTCGGGCAGGACAAAATAGCTGTTTCAGCCGTTCTGTCCCACCGGGACTGATCGTTTACGTGACCTAATCTGATTACCGTTCACTCTCGATTTGTTACACCCCTCCTTTCAGGATCGGCTTGTTGATGCAACAAAACTGCACTGGGTAGAGCGGTGCTAACGATCCGCGTCCAGTTCTTGAAATGAGGATTTGTGAGTTGATCACCATTCGTAGATAGTCGCAACTATCACGTTCATACAGACTTCTCAGTGGACGAGTTTCTCAAAGCCTCGAGTTTCGCTCATTGAACAGATTGAGTCAGTAGTCCCCCGAATGGAATTGGAACTCGTATTCACATGATTATGAAGTCAGAGTTGTGATTGATGCTCCACTGACCCCACATAGATAATGAGCAAATAGTAGACCATAATTACTGACCACCGTTTAGATCACCGATCGTCCTTGGAGTAGACGTGATTACTGGCGTGTTAATTCTAACCCTTAATAGCGTAACATGGATCCATCAGACAGAAATTCAATTAACAGGTTTCGCTTCTTCTGTCGAGGAAATTCAGTGCCCCTTATCAGGCTACAATTCCAAAACACAGTTGGGACAACACTGTGACTGTGAGAATAGGTTTTTACGGTCCTAACGACTGAGCCTCGAGTGCAAGTAGGGTCGACCAGCGTGCACAACAGCATACGTAATCGTGAGTTAATTAAGCTCCATCTATAAAGTGGTACAGCGGCCACCTTTCCACTCACGAAAAAAAAACGTACAAAGCGGAGAAGTCCTCTTTGAAATATTAGAAGGTCAAAAAGTAGACACGGATATAGCGTAAATGATCGACCTTCGAGATCGCCCTCAGCGTTCAAGTTGGTTGTCTTAGTAAGTCCATAGTGCACTCAAAATGACTCGCGCACTCTGCGGTGCCAACGCGATTCAAGTTCGGTAGCATCAAAACCTGTCGGTGTTTCGGTGCACATTCAGTTTTCCATACTTGTGATGACGACAATCGACTCTGATAGACCGTAGACGTGTAGCGTGTGCCAACATGTCAACTTTGGATTAAAAACTAATGAATGCTGGTACAACTATACGTACGTTAACAGCACGCTTTTGGTAAAATGCGGTAATTTCAAACCGGATCGAAAGAGTGGTCGACTCTAAATAGTCAACTGCAGAGAAGACTAGCGCATTCTGGAAACAATTTGATGGAAATACTCTGCTTCCGATCGTATTCTCCGTGATTTTAGCAACGTTTCGGTATCCTTGACCATATTGCGATAACACATAAGTAGCGAGATATCCTATTCAAATACCCTGTGCGTGTGTTTCATCTGATGCAGAGACACAATGACCAACTTGGAAACGGAGCAGTTTGCTTGATGTGGTTTTATGTAATCACGCTAGGCTGCTTGACATATAGAGCTTCTCTCGAATACAGATAATCTACATTCCTTGTCAGGCGGGGAATGGGTTCCTACACGCTCCTGCACCGTACTGCTAATATGATGCTTGTTATGCTAAATTGAGGTGAACATCGACCAAACGGTCTATCGCTGAAAGTATTGTGAAGGTTCCGGACACATTAACCTCTGTTTTGCTTATCAGCTACACTACAGAGATTGAGATTATTACAATGTGGACTATATTAATTTTTACTTATCTGTTGATTAGCCACAGTGTCTAGTGTTTTGGCTTCATTGTTTCTAGTGGCAAGTGATATGCAACCATCCGATTGGATATTCCCAAATGTAGCCAAAGGAAATTAATCTCGCTATAATCGCGGATAGGCTGAACAGACGTGTATGTTCTCATCGCCGTTTGTTTCTTTTCGTTTTTGTATTTCCGTTTCTTGTCACTTATCACGACTTTATCGGTACAGTTTTTGTAAGATGATTTATGTCTTAACCGTTGGATCACATCCGAAATTTCCTCGATCCATACGCGCAACCAGATTACTTTAGACCGTGGTTCGTTTTCGACATCACTTTTATGGATAAAAGAAACGTGGTATCGTGTGATCCGTCAATTCGTCAGATTGGTTTAACGTTGTCAGTTTCATCAAATTCTGGTTTACTTAAGTGTAATGTTTCCGATACTGCTTGGGGTTGTATTAAGTGTGAAAACCGGTTTCATAATCTGCTCGGGAACTTGTTACTTCATCATTGAAGCTGGTAGGCTTATGAAGCGTCCGCCGCTCTTTCCTAATGTGTGTATGTCGATTAGAGGCAGGTGTGTTTTTCAAATGCAGCAGCAGTATTTCATTGAACTCCATTAACAAAAGTCATTACACTGATCAGATTTCCTGCAACCGTGAAACTATTTCCGTCGAAGTGGCAGAAAACATGTTTGAAAGCGGTTCATAGGAGAACACTTCAAAGTACCTATGACATAACACACCTTCAGTCACGTGATACTCATAGAACGTGGGCCATTCATTTATACGTTGGTCAGATGTTTACTAGTGACAAATGCTAAGCTATTGTAGACACGGCTGATCAGCCATCAGCAGTCGGTACTATATACCTAGACATCTATTATTTAATCCAGGCTTGCACTTGTTTCACCTATGAGTAACATCCACCATCCATGCGAATCTACCCATTTTCTATTTCATCTATGAACTACTTTTTACTAACTGAGAAAAAGAAGTGTGAAGTGGTAGCATATCGTAATTCTTTGTTTTGCTTTGATTATCAGTAGTAAAACCCTATCCCTTTGTGTGTGTGTGCGTGTGCATGTGCGTGTGTGCGTCACAAATGATCAAAAGCCGGCGACATACAAAGTCGGTAGGTGACACTGTGATTGTAGTCTGTCTCTCTTGACGTAAACACCTGTTGGTTGTTATCGTCGCTGCGCTCCCCTTCTTTAGAACGATGTCGTTGGTATGGTCAGATGAATTTGTAATTTTTACCAGTTACAGCGTATCGTGTGTCGGCTGGTTTAGTGGTCGTCTATAGGTTGGCACTACGCGCAAATGATACTTAGACTAACGCGTTAATACTTACCCATTATGGCGTGAAGAATTGTCCACATTCGTTTACAGCTTTCTTATTCATGACGGCATTTCTGACTAGTCTCACTGGAAACGACGAACCAGACCCGAGTTTTACTTGTCGATTACTGTTTATCAACAGGGCATATAACTGCTTGGCCACGCTCTTAGGCCACGTTTCGCAAACGGCGGAGTAGATAGCAAACAATGCCGTGACTTCAGTTATCGTATATCAAAAACTTCGCGAGTAATCGTAAATCAATATTTGCTCAACTGCTTCCCTACAGCTTATGAAACGGCGACATTTTCATCGTCATTGCTCACTGGTTACTCTACCTAAGATACTGTTTCACTACAACATTGAGACTTATTGTTGGTGGTATTTTCTTTCATGAGATAGGAACATATTAGGAAACTGTTACCGACAAGAAAGGTGGTGCGCTTTGGTAAGCCAGGAAGTTCAGCTGCAAAGGCAGTTCAAGGACTGATCAAACTGACCACTGAGACTACGTTGAAATTAGATATCCATCAGCTCCCACGAACTACTTACCACAAATCTTAATTGACCACATAAATATGCAATATTAATATGATAGAATCGGCTCAGAGTAGTGAAAAACTAATTTACAAGACAGCAGTCGTTCAGTTTTCCTGCACCGTCCAAAGCCGTAAGTTCGTTTCAGGATCCACCGCATTGGAACTGTCGTTTTACACGTTCTACAACACAATCGCTTCAGAGGGAACCATCGTACATTACCTGGATTTCCATTCAATTTCATGTGCTTTGAGGGATGAGAGTATTTGTTGTCGACGGCTTTGGGTATACTTCATGTGATTCGTAAACGAGTATTGCTCACATAATAACGACTTTCTGGGACCAAGCATAAGAGATAATCCACTTTGTTTGGGGACATCTAAGATGTCGGGGTTGAGAATTCACATTTTCAGACTGTCCTACAGAGAAGTCGGCTGTGCTACCGAAGCAGTCCCGCCGAAAAACAGTCTTCGTTGTGTGAGTCATCAGTGAAATCGTACGCTATTTGGACACGTTCCCGGACGCCTTGATGAATCCACTACCTGACATGATGTGCACCGTTTGATGCGGTTGTACCCCAGATGACTGACTCAGTTACTCGGCCCACAAACAAACTAAGGTGGCTTTGTGAACAGAGACTGGCAGCGTCCGTTAACTGGCTCCAAATGAACACGACATCGCATTGTTGTGTCCAAGGCACAAATGACTGGAACAGGATTGTTTATAGAGCTGTCAAGTTTGTGATATTAGGGACATAACTTGCGCGCGTGAATGATTTCATATGCATCATATGGCTCATATGGAACTGGGAGAAATCGAACGAAGCAGATCAACATTACTCTAAAAACGGTTAACGAAAACCTGTACAACCAAAATATCCTGTAAAGTGACTTAAAACAGCCCTGTATAAGATTAGTAGATATGGTGTAGTTATTGTGCTTTCTGTTGAAGTGGTGCTGTCAAGACAGGATTGTTTCCGTAATAGAATCGCCTTTGAACGAAGCATAAATCACGTGTACAGCTGTGCATTCGATCGAACATGAACAAGTAGCCTCGTTAAGTAGTGTCTATGTGAATACGTTCACGTGGCACAATACAACAGACCATGCATGAGTAACCTTCTGTCCATAAAAACGCACGTTGAGTTCAAGCGTGAAAATCAGTTAACAAAAGGGAGTTGGTGTGTAACGTGCAAGTCGGTTATTTTTAATCTGATGCCTGTAAAACTCGTGGACCAACTTTGGGGCAACATGGAGACACCGGGGGACAGCGTTCTTCTGAAGTAGAGGTTCCAGCGACAGTCCCGTAAAAGGAAACAACACAAGCAATGCATGAGCCGAAGGTTCAGTAAGCCATGTACACCACTTATACAAACGAAAACTTAAACGATGCTAAGAACACAACAACATGCCCTGTTACACAGTTCAAATTCAGTCCGTGCGCGCCTGTTGTTTTCGACTACGCATTACAAGTGTTTCTATTACAGGTGCCCTTGAAGCGCATGAAACATCCAGCATACGTCATGTCCAATTCTACACATATCAGTGAACTGAGTTGTTTTGCGTCCGTCTGGAAGAAGAAATGCATAAATAGTAAATGTGACAATTAATGTGATGTAGACGAGAAGTACTAGTTATCCAAATTTTACTAGACTCTGACACTCCCGTTGAACACTACAAGCACGAAACAAAAATAAACAGAGTAAATTCGCGTCCGTTAGTTGGCTTGGGTCTGACCTAAAATGGAGGTAACTCTTTCGAGGAAACGCTGTAACAGTTGGCATTAACTTGCGCACAGAACGTACAGTTTCGGATTGTATAAAAAAGATGCCATCTGAAGGACGGTATTGCAGTGCGGTCATTGTTAGGTTCACTGCTGGCAGATATCTTCATGGCAGTGTTAGGAAGAACTACACCCAGTGAGATCATTGACCACAACACTTTCTACAAGAGGTACTTGGACGATAACATCTGTGTAGTTGACGAAACGATGGATCTAGCTTGCCTACTTGCTGAAGCAAACACGGTATATCTTAATATCAACTTTACTCTTGAGGCACAAAAAGATAGACGAACATTCTTCTTGGATGTGGCATTGAATCGTCGGTTCAGCTCAGACGGGCATATATGGGAAGGGGACTTGGAACTGCAGTATACTCACTTTTCTGTCATGTACCTCTTAGACAGAGTAGTTTAACACACAGGGCTTTGAAGATATGCACTGATGACACAACTGAAACAGATATGATGTTTTCCCGGTGGATATTCACAAAGAACGCCTACTCCGTAAACTTCGTGGATAGACATATGGAACTGACAGAACCGAAAGCTAGGCGCCTACCTGCGGGAAAGAAGTTTGGTTTACATGACGCTAGACTACCAAGGTGAAGCGTTGGCTGAACTGGTGATACGAATGGGAAGAAGTAGAATGCGGCACAACTGTGAGTTTCGTTGAAATCCCACTCTGTAGCTCACGTGCCATTCAAAGATACGTTACCTAAATGTATGGCCGCATTTTGTGTTTACCCTTTCACATGCTCCTGTGGACCAGGGTACGTCGGTCGCACAATCACGCACCTTTTTCAGAGGATACGTGAGCACCACCCCACATGACTGACTAAGGGCAAGCTGGAGTCTATTTCGGGTGCAATTCTGGCACACCTCGTTGATTCAGGGCACCAAGTCTCAACGGAAGTGGCTTTCCAGTTCATTTACTGCTTAACCAGTCATCAATCCAGAGGAGTCTAATCTCGAATTCTGGCCACCGCGAAAGCGATCGGAATTCATTTACGCAGTCTACAATTGTGCACTCAGTGGGAATTTATCCAAGCAATGGTTACATGCACGTCTACCTGTTAACGTGGAAGAAGTTAGTCCTTCATGATTACACGACCGGTAGTTTGAGCTACAGGGACTAATTACAAGAACAAGCTGATATCCATTCAGACGGAGTGCTGACAGACACGGCGGATTCACGTGAACGGGATCTAGTAAATTGAACCTAGACGCCCAGTAACGATAAGCTAGTGCGCGCATGTAAAATTATAGTTAATTAAGAGAGAAAGCCTTGCGCTTTTTTGTTCTAGCCGGCAAATTTGTTCTAGCTGGCCGTGACTAATTGTGTGTTCACGAACGTAGATATGCAGGTTAGTTGGAGGAGATGAACTGGTTATCAGTAAGATTCCGGTGATTTTTTCTGTCGATTAGTGATGCATATATTGAGGGTGTTGTCTTATGCCCAGGAATGACCGATAAATCATATCACATCTGGTCGACAACCAAATTGCATTCAGTTATTCTACTGAATGAGAATAGATTTATCACGCGATATACTACTAGTGTTACAGACCATTTAGGTCACTATTAAGATTTGCCAGGAGACGGATGATTACTTACGCTGTGTAGCTTGACTCGCACCTAACGGGAACCTAGCTGGTGCGAATACATGGCCAGCTCGTGCACTCCGACCATCGCGGCGCAGCGGTGAAACATGTCGACAGTCAAACCTTAGCTCATATGATGCATTGATGTGACCTTGACTGTCTGGCTTTCGGCATTGAGGGTTTGCGCATAACAACCAGAACAACTACGCACATCGAATAGCATTCTCATCAAACATAGGTAAGGTGACAACTGTTATATAGATTTTTTCACAAAACATCTGGTGGTTTTCGGTCAAAATGGTTCTAATTCATTAGGCCTTGATGAACACGACACAACACTGGGGCTGATTTTGTGTGAATGTTCACCACTCTACAGTGCCGATTAGGTATAATCGATTTCTACCACACTTGACTGATTCAGTCGCCCTGCCACAGTGGATAAAGTCGAGAAAACTCGAGGTCTGAACGCCATAAGTTTAAGGACATCGCAAACCCAGTGCCCGCAAGGTCAAAACTGTACATAGTGCGTATGATGTGTAACCTAGTCTGAGTCGTGAACATCTCCAATATTCCCGTTATCTGCTTGCTGAGGCAGTCTCGACGTACCCACTTAATCATCGGCCACTACGTCTGTCTCATGGATGTAAACTAGATTGGATAGAACTCCAAATAAACACAGTCCACTGTTGCCAGTACATCGAACTACAAATTAAGTTCCGAGTATATTCGACCAACCAAATTTTAGCTTTCCCCGATTCCGATCTCACTAATTCACGCAATACACCAAGAAGTGGGTATTCGTACTTTTGTTTTCATGATCGCTTGTTCTCTGACCTTTTTTGTTAAACTATTCGCCTTCAGAATGTGTCATCCCTCGGGCCTATTGTAGTCGGTATGATTTAAGTCACCGTTGTGCAGTTATTTCAGAGATAGTAACAACCTGGTTTTTTTTATGTAATCAGCACCTTCTGTCGGGGGTTTTTCCGCCTGCCATTCCTCGTTCGTTGGTCCCATCTCGTTTAGCAATGACTTGTCCGATCACTCGTGTTGTCCACAATCTATCCGTTGCGAGCTGTGACCGTATTCCAAGACTGTGTCGAGATGTTCCTCCGGGTGTTGGAGTAATCGCGTCCCCGATCTGGTCGTCCATCCTATTTTGCCTGTCATGTCTCGCCCGTTGGTCCAATCCAGACGAGCGTTGACACATCCGGTCGCCCACGCTGTCCCCAATCCGATCGCTATGAGCTTTTGGACCACCTCCTCCCGCGTTGAGGCATTCTGCCGAGTGTTAGAGCACTCGCACCTCCGGTTTGATAATCCACCACATTATGAGTGAAAAAGTATGTTTGGTCAGCTTGGCTGGATGTTGACACCGCTCGTTTCATCTGTTTTGTGCAAAATTCGATCTAAATTGTTTACTTGAGTTTGTTAGGCTGTGAACGATTAATCTTTCCTCACGATTGACCGTGTTATGCAGAATGCTTCATGTGCATGTACAGCTCTATCTGTCTACTAGTTGTTGTCTCCCACACATTGGCTTGAATAGCTCTGTTCAAGCCAGAATATTTCCCGTTGAGCAATCACAATATGCGAAACCGACACTGAACCTACGATTGTTCTCGTAGTATCTGACGCATAAACTTGACCACCTGATTAACTAGCCTTCGAAATGTGATAATCTCGTAACAATTACTTCGGTCAATACCTTACTGTACCCTATGGCATTCTACTAGCGGTTTAACACCTACGGGAATCCTGAGCCTGTCCCGTTTGTAACAATGTGCAAATGACGTTATCAGATTACGTGTAACTATGTGACACACTGAAATGCGGCCGAGTGGATTTGACGCTATTAGTTTACCGAAACAAATGTTTCGTTGACACTTTCAATTTCTGCAAGTAGGTTTCCACTCGTATTTAACAACGAATCAAGCCATAACAAACTAGTGTTGGATAACATACTGGGTAGTGACAGTCAGCAAACTCTAGCCTGTGCAGACTGGAAAAGCTGTTTGTACTTCAACACACGGTCTTCTCACTTGGCATCGATCACTTCAGTAACGCACACTGAATACCGGTTATCCCCTCTCCTAACTGAGTATCGTGCACGGCTGGACCGAAAATAGTGCGGCAATCGGTACGAAGACAATATGTAGATGGCACCTTCGTTCTTGTACACCAATACAGTGTGTTCACCTTCCGCAATGTTTGTGGTGCAGCCTCGCCCTCGTACGCTGCGGCGTATTAACATGTAGCTGTCTACGCTTGCCCAGGATAGGTATTCCTTACCATCCTCCGTTCAGCTGCAGCTAACGCCATTGTCGCACGGGTGCCGGCGCCGCAATGCGCTTATCTCACACGACGTTTACAAAAACAGCAACTTATTCAAACGTACGTCCCTCAGAATTCGTCCAGAGCCATCACTGCCGATGCATCGCACTCGTAACTATGCACCCCTAACCATTCACTGATTTTACGTACAACTCGCACTCTTAACGCGAAACCGGTTTCACCAACGCTTGCCCAAGGATTTTCATACTGTAAACGACAACGGTTAAGTGACCTCATGTCCATGTTGACATTAGCTCGGTTACCACAGTCCACCATTAGACAAGTCGCAAAACGGTTGCACAAACAGGTTCATATATATATTAGGGACAAACGGTTGTTACACAACAAAAGTTCAACACAAGCCAACAAAATAAAGCAAGGACATTGTGGTCTCTCCGGAGGTCAGACGAGTAGGCAGGCGGCATATGCCAAATGCGACTGCGAAATGGTGGATCTACTGCGAAAGACAAGCGGCCAGTTCATTCAGATCTAGCTTGCCGTCTTTGTCCTGATCATGAGTATCGATGAACTGTTGCACTAGCTTCTTGTCCAGTTTGCAGTCGGCACTGTCGAGGAAAGTCTTCAGTTCATCCACACTGGCCTTGCCGTCCTTGTTTGTGTCCAGGACAGAGAACTTGCTGCACCTCCGCTTTCCTGATAATTGGTTCGAGAAATGGCACAACGAAAACAGAAATTGAAACGAGCAAAACATAATCACCGGAGTACCTGTTAGACTACCATCGATGTGTTGTAGAAATGTATTACTACGTGGTACCATGCGCCATGACAATCTCAGTTACTGGTCGGTCATGCACTCTCCTGAATTTGTAAGCACAGCACTGGTGCCATAACCCCTCAGTATGAACAAGCCCAACTCTGCAAACTCAAAGTCAGGCAGTGAATTTCTGTGCAGAAGTATTATCTACAACATGAATCGCACGTAAAGTGTCTCCTCTCCAAGTTCCCCAAAGCGCAGCCAAAGTAGTGTAACGAACAAGCTCGATCCTAACGGTTCATGTTCAGGCTGAATATATCAGTTACTTAGATGATTCGCTAAAGGGGCAGACGGGGAACGGGTAGTTAATGATGTAAACCAAATCAATAAAGACAAGTAAAATACATTAGATCCAGTAGCCACAACAGTCCCAACCGGATCGATTATGAATCGATGATGAACGGCTAGACACGAACAATGAAATCGTAAAGTACACTACCTAGTGCTCGAACGTGTAGATTTCCAAACATTTTAAAAATCATAATAGTCATCAGAAGAATCCGAAAACGGAGTGGTGTTCGATACGACATAATACTTTCGAACACATTCGTACAAAATATACGGTCTACACTCAGCGTGCTACTTGAACGGATTCGTACTCGAAAATGCGTTCTGTCAAGGGCATGAAATTAGGTATATTAATCGTTTACTGGCACCGGGGGCAGAATACATTCACATATGGATTCAACTCACGTCGGCATCCTGCGCACTGTGTCGGTGTGATGTAAATCGGCTGCAAACAAAGCAAAGAATGAAGGAGAAACGTTAGCACTTTTCCCTGCCACCTGTGGGTAACTAAACTCGAAGGTGCCAGCCAAAACACCTACCAAGCTTACCAAACAGTAACCAGCGCTCGGTCGCGCTGGTAGTATGCATTTTATGCACATGTACATAGCCAATCAGGTCACAGCCTGGCAGAGGGACACTCAGTAAGCGGTCTGTTTGTGCAGTATGCGAGAGTGGTGGCAACACAGGCCGGACGGCCTGACTGCACCCGACTTTCAGGCATTGGGTTTCGACAAGGTCACAGTAATGTACACACTCACGCACGCACGCACAGGGCCCAAAGTCCGGAGGGTAACAGCAGATGTGAAGACTAAGGTGGAAAAACTGTTGTACACGTATGGTAAGTCAGGTGATCGATCAATTATCACGAGGGCCATTAGGAGAGGTGTGCGCTGGCCGGTAGTCAGGCGGAATCGGTTCGTGAGCCAACATGGACGCAAAGCTAGCGCGGTAACCACAGCATGTGCAAGGTCACCTGTGTGGAAAACTGAAACTTCAGTCAATGGGTAGTTCGCCCCATAAACTGAGACAAATCACAAACGACTTCAAGCTTGGTGAGGCCGAGGAACCTTTGCACGCTGTTCACGTAGGGGTTTACCTAGGTAAATGGAATAGGGCACACACGAACACCCGAGGAACACCAACCAGTTAAGGCGTATGCTATGGATTGCATCTCACTGGTGTAATCTTCGGTTGACAATTCGCCAGTGTTCTGCGACTGGGTCGTGTTTGTGTCATTTTCAAGTTTGTTCTGCACTGCCGGTGAACTTCTGCGCGTTGGTCAGTTGGTGCCAGTGTCCGAATGATAATACCCATTGGTATTGATAAAGCAGAATTGATTGTATTGAACTCTCTAGGCTTGCGTTTGGGCAGTACGCGCGACGAACTAAAGCACCGTCATCCGGAGAATCGGAAACTGATACGTCTGGTATTGAGACTTTTAAAGCCATGGTTTCTTGGAACGAGTTCTCTAAGTAAGCAGTGATTGTCTATGCTACGAACGATTACAACGGGAGAGACAGTGAAGATTGTAATTTGTTTATTTTAAAGAGCATAGTTTATATTTGACTACGGAGGTGGTTACATGGGGAGGACCGAGAGATAATCGACTTTCGAGGTTTTAGAACTATGGGCAAAATGATAGGGCGTCCATTCTCGAAGTGTATTCGTTCTTAAGTGTTGGATGAATGTGTCATAATAGATCTCAACGTTTACCAGTCACACATATAGCAACTCAATACGAACCATGATTTCCCGAAAACTAGTATGCCACTATATTTGACGAATAGGTGTACAGTAATCTAGTTAACCAGTTACCTTGGTCTGCATGAATTCCTTATGAAAAGAGGTTGATAAATACTAACTTATGGCCTTTGAAAGTGTTGTTTTGTGGACAAGAAGAAGCAACACTATCAAAACAACAATTCAAAAGCGCGCGACTCGTTTTGTACGCGTTTGGGAATATGATGCATTGTTCCTCAGTGGACAGTGTTGACACGTTTA